>ML806294.1:0-22897 GCA_009831015.1 Picea engelmannii
GAGGCGGGGAAGAAGAACAATACCAAGACACCACAGGTACATGAGAAACAAATTAAGGCAGCACAAGGAACCGCCTTGAGTGCTACTCAGTAGGAGTAAATCCATACTAAGAAGCCATTCATCCAAACGAGGTGTGCGTGCAATAAATATAAGGCGCACAGAACACCCCCAGAATACATGATCATGGAAGACAATGTAGACATGGTGGCCCAAGGGTTCCAAGGAGTAGTTCTAATGCATAGGTTCCCGAGGATAGTCCCAAGGCTGTAGGTCCAAAGGAAGGAGTGTATGGTTCCACTAGAATAATGTTGATTTTTTTCCAACCAAGGAGGCGTACCAAGGTAGTCAATATGTCTGGAGGTGAAGTCTGAGGTTCCCAAGGCTCAAGGGTAATAAGGTATGAGTATGACTTTCAATATCTAGGTATTTTTATCTATCTGCCCAGGTCTATTCATTGTTAATCCATCAGTGGTTTTTTTATTGGTAACACGTCATGATGTCTAAGTGGCAAGGGTAATTGGTTCACCCACCACCTACACTTCATATTCATATCTCTATCCGTGCAACTCACTCAAACTCAATGGTCCAAGATCACATAGTGGAGGATTTTGACCATGCTCAGTGCCAAAGGGATAGGATTGAACAAGAGATGGAATCCATGTGATAGGTCCTCCAACAGCTCAGAGAAGCACACTAGGCCGACAACGGCATAGGAACAGTCCCATCAACATCACAGATAGGAGGCGAGGCTAGATCAAGCAAGCACGACAGGATCCATATGACAGCATAGTCGATCTCAACATTTCACGTCACACCCAACATGTTATGCATGGATGAAATCGTGGGGCAGACACCCTTGAATTATTTGGCCCAAATATAGTTGGTGATGACGCGGATACCAACCAAGGCCTTGTATAAACTACAAGTCAACGTCGCGTGGGAGGTAAAGTCGCGCGCATGCACAGATGCAGCAAAATTGCAGTAGACAAGGGGCAATTGAGAGGAGTTGGAATTGGTACTCGAGCAGGCTAAGCTCAAGACCAAAGATGAAAAATATCGTGCGGATAGGCTGGAGAAGGAACTAGCGGTAGCATATGAGAAAATTCCAAATAACGCATGTTGAGGAAATTATATGAAATGATATTACTCAAGCATTTTCAGATCCTGCTTGGCTAAAGAAAGATAGATGAGAATATTACCCTATGTTTATAGCCATCAAAATTGGTATCCTAATTCACAAATATTGTTTACAAGTGCTTAGGCTGCTTTTTTATAAATAAAAACTTGCTGAAAAATTCATTATTTATGTAATTTTTTGAACATAACAGATGTTGAAATAAATATAGAGACAGAATTAAAGACACCAAGTCAATAATCAAGAAAGATCAGACATAAAGAAATCATTTATTTCATTCCAATTCATCAAAAGAATAGTTCTCTTTACAAAATTTCGTGAGGACATTTTGGACCAAAGTCAAACCTAGATGTCCCCGATGAAACATAGAAAAGGACTTCTGACAGAAAGTAAAAAAACTAAAATTTAAAAGCTGGATCAACTTGCCACAGATTGTTTCCCACTCGACTCTGCACAATAGCCTTTGTCAGTCATGAAATCTAATTCAAAAACAGACAAGTCTACACAGACTATCAAAGATATATCAACACCTCTGAAAAACAAGTGTTTGAATGATGTAATTCAGCCCTGAATCTTGTTGTCTACAATAGGATCCTGCTATCATAAAAAAGAATTAGGCTTCTAATGAATTAAGGAATGAATGAAAACTGAATTATCTCAACAAAAATCAAAGAGAAAACCTTAGTATGCTTCTCTTATTCTCCTCTTGTTCCTCCTTTTCCTTTTGTCTTTAAGAAAATTAGAATTGGTTGAATCAGTTGAACTACTTCTTTAGTTAAGTTAACTAAAACTCAACCAATTTTTTAGTTAAGGGGGGAAAGTAATAAAATCATAATAAGGGTTTTAAATAAATAATAAATAGTAGGTGGGACCCATTGTGACTCCCTTTAGTTCTTTAACAATCATAACATAACTAGTTAATTAAAAAAAACATCCCTCCTTGTGACTCCCATCATCAATTTCATATTTTGACAATTTATATCAATGATAACTTAAATTACTTCCAAAAATATATTACCCATATATCCAAAAAATTAGTATGTTGTCTAAAATTTCAAAATTCAATTGTTCTCAATAATTAATAAATAAGAACTTAAAATCCATATTTTCCACTCTGGGAGGTAATCTTTCCCTTGTTGTTGATGTCACCTTTTTATCTCTCTGAATTTTCGTTAGGCTGTGTGGAGCCTTTAGGCCTAATCTCACCAATCACATGAGAGCAATCATCTCTCAAATGCATGCGGGAGGACACATTTTTATCAGAGTCATTTGAGGGTGAGGAAGGGGTAGCAATGGCTTTTCCTTTGTCAGGAGCATGGTGGGGCTCAGTTTTTAACCTTTTTCTTGCATGGGAAGACTGTACTGGTGATTGGATAGGGGTATCTTGGACAATTTTATTAATAGGTGGAGGAGCAAGTAAAGACAAGTTAGGTCAGCCACGATGTTGGGAGACTATTGGGTGGAAAATCTCTTGCCATTCATCGGTTTTACGAACTTCGGGTTGCAGTGAGACATGAGGAGGCACTAGGGTACCAGGGACCTGTGGGGCTTTCCACTCCTTGCCCAATCTAGTTAAAAAATCCATCTTGAAATAGTTGGCCTAACTCTTGCGAGTTTGCATCAAAGTGTATAGAGAATATTGGCCTTCTAGGGCCCCTGTTCCAATTTCCTCTTCCCTGGTTACCCCGTCCATGGCTACCTCTACTGAAAAAGCTCATTCCTGTATGCATAATTAATTAGAAAATAGTTTCTTTAACAACCACACATGACAACTCTTGTAAATATGAAATAAAATTTGGCTCAGCAACATAGCAGACTCATGCAATCCAATCCATACAAGTCGTTTAATAGTTGTCAATGAGCAGGGGATGAACAAGGGTTCTGGGATATGCGGGGGGTTGTATTGAGCGAAAAATTTTAAAATGAGGGGGAAAAGATCATGATTATTGCTTATAGACATCAAACAATCAACTGTATCGTAAACCAAAAGAATATATCATTGTAATTCATTCCCACGATCCTTTAACTGTCATAATACAAAACTTATCTTAACTATAATTAACTCTTAGGAACAAGGAGTGGATAGTGAATATGGGAAGGTGAGGGGAATTATAATGTGCTAAAAGTGAAATAATTGTAGGGGAAAAGAGAAAATAATGTTCGAAAAAACAATTAAGTAATCCATAAAAACAATTTTGTATTCAATACAATTATTCCATCACCAATTTAACAATTACTGTGACCAATTAAACAATTATTGTGTGTTAAAACTTGTTCATTGTCCGATATTTAAATCTTCAACCCTTTTATTAACACAGTGTATCATCATAATCATAATCACTATGACTTTCAAACATCCTGTAAAAAGAATTATGTTTCCTTTCATTTCTTCCTTTTTATATTTAAAACAAAATCCCAAGAAACACACAGTCATATTGCTTCAACTTTGTTTAGCATATAAAAACATCAACCGTTGTCCATAATTCTAAATTCTCAAATCAAACATAGACACAGGTTTCTCCTGAGTTGCGCAGACTCTTTTAAAACATGCCTGATTCCATTACTTTGACAACATTAACAATTAAATTTACAATGAAACCATACTACAAAAACCCCGTGCTTCATATCTGATGGTGAAATAAAACAAAACAATGCATAATGTCTCCATAACCATACACAGTAAGCATCCAAGTCTCAGTCATCAAATTTCCAATTTGTAACGATCCCAATCAAGACAAATTAAACACACAGCAACCACCAACTTCAATTTACACCATGCTTTAGGAACACACAAACCAATGCATAACGAAAGGAGGAATCTCTGTGCCTATACATTATCGTTTACCCCCAATCAATCAAATTATAACAATGTTGAGTTATCGATTCAACTAACACATCAAAAGAAGGCATCGACTGTATAACAATTATCATTTCTAGTTACAAATATCCAAAAACTCGATCAAACAGAGATGAGCCAATAATCAAGCCATTGTCAATACTACTCAACAACTTATGGCAGTCAACAAGATGCCCGACATAGTGCGTCTAGTTGAGTTTATCAAAATCAGGTTCTGTAACCGATGATTATAAGAGATAATCAAGGGTTTTCTCGGTCACCAAACACAGGGAGACTGGAGTCGACCATATCAATAGTAGGTGAGAACCGTTCGAGACAAGCACGGTGGAACCACAAGCCTTATAACTCTTAGCTTTGTAAAATGGGTTGACAGTTCAACACCAATTAAGGTAAGAAATGGTGCATAGGAGCAACGATTTCTCATTGGATAGTAATAAACACCAAGAATGCACAGATTCATAACCCTTGCTCTTTTCAAGAACCAAATAGTTTATAACAATGTCGATAGAAATGAAGACCCAGATACTACCAATCAACCCTAAAGCATACTTCTTGGCATAATGGCCACTCCATAATCAATTATGTTGATGCCAATACCACAAAATAAAACCACGACCAGGTGAAAAGATATACAGTGACCAAAAGCTGGTTCAAAATATACACAACAACCCCATAGCATCGAATACAACCAAATATGGTTACCATAACTGTGAGGAAGAAAACAACAAGGCTAAACAGAGTGAAACCCTCCAACAAAATACCCATAAATACAATAGAGAGCCATCATAGTTTCCACCACATAGAACAACCAATGAAATCACAACTACAACCATCGATTTTTCCATTTTCAACGAATAACACACACAGTCATTACAGAGAAAACACCATGTGTTTACACAGTTTCCAATCTCACGGAAAACACAAACCAACACATTACCGAGCCAACATTTATTTCATTACAGAGTGAATTCATTGATTGGAAAAAAGAACCATACTTGTAACCAATGGCCTTAAAAATGCGAGTTGGTTGGGCAGTTCCTTCTGCGCCTGATTCTTGGAGCTTAACCACAACAAAACCAAATGAAAAATAACCAGGCTAGGGTGACGTCTAGTGGGAGAAGTATGGATTTATGTGCATTTATTGCGCGTTGCTTCCATACTCCATTCATTCAATTTTGTAGTACACGACATCCAGCCAAACCATACCATTAATCCATTTCATTAATTCCATGCATCAAAAATTTCACACATTGCTTTCCAATTGCACCACCCAATCCATATTAACCATTGCCAAAACCATACAATTACATATACCAAATGTGCCCAATATAACTCAATACAAATCATATAGCCACTAACATTTCTAGTTAGGACTAACATCAATTTCTTTTAATTTCATTTGCATATTGTATAGCATAGTATAGCATAGTATAGCATAGTTCCCTTTTCTTGGATTTATTCCATATTTCTCTTGTCTCTTTTTATTACTAACATGTGTCTTGTGAAGGTGTAATAGGTAATGAATCATGGAGACAATGGTGATGTAATAATAATAAATAAAATCCATTCATAACATGGAATTTTTAGAGCTTAGAATAGAGGAATCAACACATCAAATGCATTATCCATATGCCATTGTGACACAAATAGAACCAATATTTCATCATAAATCATGTAGAACCCTGTAAGTAGCATCGAAACAACAACATAAAATGTATAA
This sequence comes from Picea engelmannii, assembly GCA_009831015.1. Taxonomy (NCBI): domain Eukaryota; kingdom Viridiplantae; phylum Streptophyta; class Pinopsida; order Pinales; family Pinaceae; genus Picea; species Picea engelmannii. The sequence goes on from ML806294.1 coordinate 5,713, forward strand.
TAATACTATCTTTGATCCTCCAATCTACAAGGGGGTCCCACCTACTAATATTATATATCGTTAGCATAGTTTAGATAATAGGCTTAAGAAATACTTTGCACGCAAAATCCTCGTTGCGATTTTAATCGTCAACAATGCACAGGCAACAGACATCACAACAACGCAGAAGATTGACCAGATTGTGGAGACAATCGATCAATACATGTAAGAGATCGAGCACCTCCGAAAACAGCTCGTACCTACCACTATGCTCATACCTATCAAATGTTCCCAATATAACTCAATACAAATTGTATAGCCACTAACATTGCTAGTTAGGACTAACATCAATTTCTTTTAATTTCATTTTCATATAGTATAGCATAGTTCCCTTTTCTTGGATTTATTCCATATTTCTCTTGTCTCTTGTTATTACTAACATGTGTCTTGGGCAAGTGTTACAGATAATGAATCATGGCGACAATGGCGATGTAATAATACTAAATAAAATCCATTCATAACATGGAATTTTTAGAGCTTAGAATAGCGGAATCAACACATCAAATGCATTATCCATCTGTCATTGTGACGCAAAAAGAACCAATATTTCATCATCAATCATGAATAACCCTGTAAGGAGCATCGAAATAGCAGCATAAAATGTGTAATAAGACTATCTCTGATCCTCCAGTCTACAAGGGGGTCCCACCTACTAGTATTATATATCGTTAACATAGTTTAAATAATAGGCTTAAGAAATACTTTGCGGGCGAAATCCACATTGCAATTTTAATCGTCAACAAACTGGCGACTCCATAGGGAAATATGTTTCCAAGTGATTAGAACTTAGAATGAATGGTTTCACAAACCAAGAATAGCGGATCAAGAAGGTATAACTAGAATGATTATGCAACAGGGGGAAGTGAGGAGATTTAATGGAAAAAACATCGAGAATTTGGGAAAAACTCATGGAAAATGTTAAGTATGAGGGGGTTTATCCCTATATGCATAATCATTCAACCAGAATTTGCTCTTTAATTCAAGGAGAAAAAATGTATAGACTTTCTCTTTTTAATTCTCAAATGGATGAACAAATGGAAAGCAGAAGTGGGAGATAACCAATTTCTTTATAAGACAACAGCAAAATAAGATAACAAATTCAATTATGTTTTCAAGGGGAACATCGTAATAGTTGTGTAATCTCGATTGTTATTGACTAACAATATCTTGCAGGAGTATCATTGTGGCAGAACTGATCCAACATCTTATTTTTTACTAAAGTTAAACTAAAAAGATGAAAAGCAATAAAATTCGTGATAGAAGCGGGACTACAAGATTTAAAACAGTAGAAATAAAATGACAGAAATGAAAAAGCAGCATGAAAAATATTAGAAAAGGAAAGCACAAATTAAACTACTGTAAAATAAGAAATGAAATTTAGTGATGAAAATGAAAACATAAGTAGACTAATAATATACAGAAAATCCAAACAGTGTTAAAACTTTTCAAGTTGGTTCCACGTAGTCTTTTAAGTGAGAATCGTTAGTGTTGTAGGAAAACAATTGCTCATGTAAATCCTTTAGAATGTAAGAATTAGTATGAAGGACAAAAGAGATCTTGAAAGGACCTAGCCATAACTTTTGAAATGTTGAATGTCTTCCCCTATCAACGAATGTTGAATCCCACAACAGTACCTTCTCATTGACTTTAAATTTGACAGTTTTGACACTCTTGTTGAAATAATTCTTAACAAATCGTTGTCTTCTTTTTATATTATCCAAGGTAAACATCCTTTGTTCCTCTAAATCTAAAAGTGCATTTATCCTTTGTGAAACATCATAATAATTTCATTCTTCGATCTGTAGCATCATCCTTAAGGAAGAAAGTTCCAACTCAGTAGGCAGGATGGCTTCTTGACCATACACAAGCTGGAAAGAAGTGTAACCAGTGCTTACTTTGGAGGTAGTTCGATCTACCCAAAGAGCGTAAGTGAGGAGAGTGTGCCATTGACGAGGATTATCTTCGATGAGCCTTTTGAATATTCTCACTAGATTTTTGTTGGTAGACTCAGCCTGCCCATTCCCTTGGGAATAATAAGATGATGAGGTGAAATTTTTAACCCCCAATTTACCTAAAAATTGGGTTATCTTAGCAGAAATGAAAGCGGGACCATTGTCTGTAATAATTTCCAATGGAATACCAAATCTAGAAAATATGTTATTTTCAAGGAAATAAATTACCTAATCATTTGTTGAATGCTTAAGTGGGACAACTTCATCCCATTTTGTAAACTATTATGTGGATAGAAAAATAAAAACTTGTCTTGTTGAAGATGGAGGATTAATAGGACCAATGAAATCCAATCCCCACTTTGAAAAGGGAAATTCTCAGAGGACGGGTTGTAATCGCATGGCTGGAAGGCATTCTTTCCCAACAAATTTCTGACACTTGTCACAAGATCTCAAAAAAACATGAGAGACACAAAAGATTGAATGCCAATAGTATCCTTTTATAATAATCTTGAAAGCAGTGGTTTTAGTAGAAAAATTACCTCCTACATAAATGACAAAATTTGAAGAACCATGAGTTTCTTGCAACAAATTTTGTGCATCTTCATCATTTACACAGCGAAGCAACACACCATTAGGATATATTCGAAACAAGAAGTATCTTATAATGATGTATCGTGTTGATTCAAGACAGAGTCTTCTTCTTTGATGAGTGTCTAAGTTGTTTGGGCATCTTTTGTTTTGTAAGTAGTAAGCTAAATTATTATACCAAGGATGTTCAGACATGGGAAGAATATGATTATCAATGTAGAATAGTGCTGATAAGGAACTATCATGTTCGTTAATTTCTTCCCTGTTGTCAGCATGCTGAGCTAAGTGAAAGGCTAAGTTACATCCCTTGATAGTGGTAGAAGTCATGATATTCAAATCATGCTCCTAGATCTTGGCAAGCCAATGTGAAATCTTCCCTGAAAGATCAGTCTGTGAGAGAGGAAACTTGACAGCAAGTAAAGGGACTTTTAACAATGTATGCTTACCTAGGATGAAGTGGCGAAACTTTTCAACAGCCTTAACAAGAGAGAAAACATGTTTCTCAATAAAAGAATATTTAAATTCATCATCAGACAAACTTTGACTCATGTAAGCCACTAGTTTTTCATTACCTTGGTCATCATTTTGCATGACGATAGAAAAAACTACTTCCTCATTGGCATTAGTAGATATCGTGAATTCCTTCTCAAAATATGGCTTCTCCAAAACCGATGTGGAGTTGATTTCTTTCCTGATGCCTACAAAAGCATTTTCGACATCATTTGTCCAAGAAAAAGAACGATCTTTCTTAAGAAGATTATGAATTGGTTTGACCATCACAACAAAATCTGGAACAAACCTGCGAACGAAGTTAATAACCCCCATAAAAGCTTGAACCTCCTTCTTGGAAGTGGGATCAGGAAGATTAAGGATGGCAGAAATCCTTTCGAGAGCAATGCTTATTCCTGAATCAAAGACAATGTGTCCAAGGAGATTTCCCTCGGTAACGTCGAAAATGGACTTAGAAGGATTTAGAGAGATGCAAAATTTCCTACATCACATGAGAACTCTTTTTAGATGACCAAAATGATCTAATCGGATTTTAGAGTACACCGTTAAGTTGTCTAGGTAGATCTGAATGATCTTGCCGATCAAATCGTCAAAAGCTATTTGCATAGATCTTTCAAAAGTGGCACCTGCATTAGATAAGCCAAAAAGCATACGTTCATAATCAAAGGTACCCCAATGAGTAATAAAGGTGGTTTTATATTTATCTACCCTTTTTACCTTTATTTGATTGTAACTGGAAAAACCGTCAAGTAAGGACATCATCTATAACCCTGCGACTTCCTGCAAAATCATTTCCATGTTAGGGAGAGGAAAGTGATATTTTATACTAGATCGATTTAATGTGTGAAAATCAACGCATAATCTTATCTGACTGGTTGTTTTCCGAACAGGAACCAAATTGGAAACCCATTCATAATATTTGACCGGAAATATGATTCCAGCTTTCAAGAGTTTTTCCAACTCCTTTCGAATAGTTACTTCTAGTGTAGGATTGATAGGTCTTTGTTTTTTCCTAACTGGTTTTATGCCTTCCTTGATGGGAATGGCATGTTGTATGAGAGCAGGATCAAAACCACGAAGATCCTCAAAAGACCAAGCAAAAACATCTTGAAATTCACCAAGCAGCTTGGAAAACTTCATTTTCTCTTCATCAGAACATTGGGCACCTATTTTAACATTCTTTGGAGACTTGGGTGTCCCAATGTTCAAGGATATGGTTTCACCCACCTTCCTTTTCGACTCCTCTTCTTTATGTTTCTCTTTATTGCCTACATCACTTGATGAAAACAAACTCTCTAGAGGATTCAAGCCCTTAGGATTCTTGTTATCTTCTATGGATATAATTTCCTTGGGCTTATAAGGTTCATTTTGAATGAAAGAACATATACTCTCATTGTTAGGGAAGACCTGCCAAGATTCTATATTGTCAGCGATATGTGGACAATATAGAGATTGAAAAGTACAATAAGGTTTGTGTGGTAGAAGTTGTCGATTAGGAGAGGATGCAAAAACAGCTAACCGATCAGCCATTGAGTTCAATTCAATCTTAACATGAGTAATGTTGAAAGATAATAGGTTCAAGATAAGTGCCCAAACAGTTTGGGTGTATCATTTCATCAACTTGTTGCTAGGAGATTAAATCTTAAGTACAAGGTTTACAACAAGCTCAGAATCTCCAAAAACTGAAAGGTGACCAAAACCAAGATTATAAGCATTTTCAATGCCTAATAATAAAGCTTAGAATTCAGTGACATTGTTTGTGCAAGAAAACTCCATCCTGTAAGAAAATTTATGAATTTTCCCCACAGGAGAGTACAAAATTATGCCAGCTATGTTACCTTCACTAGAGCATGAACCATCAAAGTGCATGTGCCACATACCATAATCTAAATCGATTTGTTCCAAGGGAATTTTATCCTCTTCAGCAAAGATAAAATACACCCCTAGGTCCTCTTTGATATAGTTCACATTTGGTTGTGGGACACTCTCTATGTAAGGTGAAATCCTTCCCTCTCTAAGGACTATAATGTTCTTACCATTTAGAGGAATAGATAAGTGTGTCCCATCGAGTGAGAGGTATCCACCCATCAAATATTTCCAATATTGTTTCAAGATGATTGAGTAATTTCTTATTGGCATATCAATTACCGGAATACTAAGGGTTGTCCTTATTTCAGGGTGTGCACACAAAACTAAGGTCACGTCTTTAATCTCACCTATGGTCATTTGTTGTAGACTATTATAAGAGAGCATGCTTCTCGTATTTTTATTTGTACAAGACAAGCCTAACTCTTCCATAATAATATTCGACATCACACTTGGCCCGAACTGCCATCAATGAGGAAACAATGGGTGATCTTATCCATAATATTTATAGAAATATAAAAAGGGGGATTTTTTACAAGGTATCTAAATTTATCTACACCTACTTTATTTACAAAGAAATCCTCTTCATTTACCTCTTCATAGAGGTTGAATACACTGAAATATTTTCCTTCCATGAATTTCTTCAGATGCCTCTGTTGTTCAGGGACGACAACCATGTCCAGAAAGGTTGCATCTGCTTTGATTTTGGCTAACTGATTTAGGATATTGTATTTGGAAGAGGGGAGAGGGGAAATAATTCCTTGACTATCGAGAACCTTAGGAACTTGAATAGTAGCAACTGGTGAGGATGAGCTCGGGCTAGAAGAATTGTGGGGAGGATCATATTTTCCTTTGGGAGCGTAGGATTTGTTCCTAGTATTGATGATTATGACATCTTCTGGCTCTGTAGAATCTAGGACATCGATGGTATTTTATGGTATTTTACCAAAAATCTTATCTCCAACTCTCTTCCTTACCTCACATTTGGTTTCCTCGTAGTGTTCCTCGCAAAAGTTACACCAACTTCGAGGCATGATAGCTTTAGGCTGAATATTATTTTCAATGGGACTTCTAAAGGGGGGTGCAGAAGAGGAAGAAGTTACAAGGGTGAGAGGGGAGATATTTCATTTTCACTCATACACTATCATACGATTATTCAAATCTTGTACTAGTTGTAAGAGGGCAGACATGTCTGTTTGTTTAACCAATTCTCTCTGAGGAAGACATGTTCTTTCAAGTTGTTCTTCATACTCTAAACAAATATGCAGAGCAGAACCGAGGTTATCAATGGATTTTTCCTCGAGCCTATGATGATAGGGGGAAGGTAATGCATTGTAGTAATGCATGAAAGTGGCTTGGTCCTGAGGTCTAATGAGTTCAGGTATCTGATTGTATAACCTAGTGAAATGCAAGTTGAAGGACTTGATGATCTCACCATCCTTATAGGTGATGTTATTGTACTCCCGTAACTACTCAGTTGGGATTTTAGGTTTCCCTTAGGTGGATTTGAACCAATAGACTAACTCCTCCCAAGTAGATAGAATCTTAGGAGGAATTTCAAAGAAATCGACCACAACCTTTCCCTCCAAGGAATTGAAAAATAAGCGCATGCAAGTATCGTTGTCATTGGCTCCTATGTTGTGACAAGCATTAGAAAATGCCACCAGGTGTTCATTTGTAAAGACAATGTTATTTCCCAAAAACCTAGGAAGATTCTCCTTGAATCTAGGACGTGGACGAGTAGCAGGTGCTAGGTTAAGAGGAGAGAAAACATGCAATGGTGTGGTTGTGGAATCTTCTTCAAATTGAAAAAGCCCATACTTTTTAATGACTTTGGTGGGGTTTGTTGTAGATTGGATAGGGATATGGTGGCTATATAATCTACCAATCACTGACGAAGTTGAAGACTGAGAGGAGGAAGAAATTTCAGTGCCACCAGAGACACCACTAGATGCCATCTTGTGGATGATAGGTAAGGGAGAAAAAGATGATCTGGATGAATCAGACAAGGTTCTCCTTAGAGAACTTTGTTGGGTTGATAACACAACGTTTCTTCTTCCTATTTCAGCAATAGGATTATTTTCAGGTGATAATCCTGTTGAAGTTACTAGGACAACTGAGAGGGGGGGTAAATCAGTTGTTATTGTTCTTAAACAATTTATGACTATTCAAACAAATTTTAATCTCTTCCAAGTGACCATCAATATTATACAAGATATGAACAACATAAATAATGAACATCAGTCACACATAAGATATACACAGAGACAGATTTTCACAAGGAAACCCATAAAGGGAGAAAACCTCTTCTTCTTCGAATGATATATAGTCTTTTAAGTTATGTACATCATCTATCTTTGAGCACCAACTCAATGTGAGGATACTACCTATGTTTTACAAGATTCAACTTGCTGAGAGCACCAACCCTCTAATTTTTCTAGCACCCACTAGAAGGAAGCACCAACTCCCTAATTTCTCTAGCACCCACTAGAAGGAAGAACCAACTCCCTGAGTGTTCCAGCACCAACTGGATGGAAGTACCTACTTCCACTTATACAAGCACCAACTTGCATACAAAAAACTTTGTGTTTTTCTAAGAACCACCCTGCCACCCTGTTTTCTAGCCACAACTAGATGAAAGCTTCAACTTCCAATATTCAAGCACCAACTTGAATAACAGAGGACCATAGTACTCCCTACCTCCCTGATTATAAATAAATGATTGAATAACCAACAATACAGATATATCAATTCTTACCACTTCTTCTCTGTTCTTCAATTCTTCTCTGCTTCACTATTCCTCTGCTTTGTTCATACTTGGTTTGATTTGTTGTCTCTTTCTATCTATTCTTTTTTTGTTCCTCTCAAGCTCTTTGGTATGTGTTCATTCTACTCTCTTCCACTTTTTTTTTCTGTTCAGCTTTTGTTTCTCATCTCTGAGTTTGATCTCACACTGTGCATACTATGATTTTCCTTTCTCCCAATTCAACTCATTTTTCAGTGAGAACAACCAACCTCACACAGTCACAACATTTCTCTTTTATGCTCTCCACCAATTCAGTTACACCTCGAATCTCCAAAGAAACGCATTAGCAATTGAATCGCCAAACATCCAAGAACTGTGATTTCGTTCTACTAACTGAATCATAACTGAACAATTAACCATGAAGTGAAACAGTAGCCCTTCGATCAAATTCCAGATTAATCAGCACCGTTGGATTACATCCACGGGGACTTGCGTTTATCCTGTATGCCCACTAGCTGTGACCGAATGCTAACCATAAAGTAATTTTTTGATTTTCCATTTCGGAAATCTTGTGATGAGACATCTCGACTCTCCCATGTTGCGATCTCTGAAATGGAGCTTAGATGCTAGCTCCTTCCCTTCTCGTGAACACTGGCAGTGACCAAATGGTTATCCAAAAAGTGCTTCGCGACTCGTGATTTCAAGGATCTTGGTATGAGGTGTCTCGACTCTCCCAAGTCACGATCTCTGAAATGGGGCTTTGCTGGACTAGCTCCTTCCTCCAGCCTTCGATGATGTGACATTGGCTATGACCATGGGCCAAACATTCAAGTGCTTCACTTTCTAGATCAACGGTCCAGATCATTTCATGACTTTTCATATCATGATTTCCTATGTCATATCCCTTTGACCCCTCCAATGTCCATGTCAGTGAAATTCCAATCGCTCACCTCGTGTCCTTTGGCTCCAACAACCAGGATTATTTCGCGACTTCACGTATCACAAGCTTTCACACCACGCTCCTTTGACTCCTCCAATGTGCAAGTCAGCAAAATTTCAATCGCTCGCCACGTGTTCTCTGGCTCCAACGGTCAGGATTGTTTCGTGACATCACGTCTCGTCTCCCTGGACACGCAACGGTCTAGATCTCTCCTCGATCCGACAGCTCAGATCATGTCACGATTTTTCATTTCGCGACTTTGGAGGTTAGATCACCTCCTTCCTTTGACCCTTCAGTCAGTGAAATGTTGATCTCTCACCACGTGTCCTTCTTGGATCGATAGTCCAGATCATTTCGCGACTTCGTATTTTGTGGAGTTGGAGGATGGCTTAGCCTTATCCTCTTCGCAGTTATACAGGATCCAACGGTTGTTGGTCCTCGGCCTTCAAATCCAACGTCTAAGATTTTTTCTCCTCTTCTATGCACTCCTCCTGTCTGAATTCATATCTGATGGTAATCGAGAATTCAGGATGGATGATCCAACGATCACTTTTGCTCCTCCTCCTGAGCTTACACTTCTGTTCTTTCCATGCCATTATCATTGCACTATTGATTTGTGATCATTGGAAAACAAGTATACTCTCGTCGTGTTCATCTTGCCATCAATGAAAAAAAAACATACTCTACCTTTTGTCTATAAATATGCCAACAATATCCCCCTTTGGCATTGATGGAAACCTTGAAGAACCTAAAGAACTACACTATTATGCCTGGACATCCAACCATACCACTATAGCATCCTTACCATTACCACACTTTTTCTTCCCATTTGACATCAATGTCAAAGAAGAAACACGCTCCCCCTAAGCTATTGCGGTACATCTCAAAGGTATAATATATGTGACAAGAACATACTCCCCCTGACAAGGTGAATAGATTAGACGAAAGACGATATAATCCCCATCTTTTGACGAAGATATCCAAATGGTGTCGCTACTAATGTTTTAGTAAATATGTTAGCTATTTGTTATGGGGAAGGAATATAATTCATCTAAACAACTCTGTTTGTAACTTGTTCTCTGAGAAAATGGTATTTTATTGGTATATTCTTAGTCTTTGAATGAAGTATGGGATTCTTGGACACTCTAATGGAACTGGTGTTATCACAGTGAAGTGAGATAGGATCAGTATAAGTTACCTTCAAATCTGTAAGAGTTTGTATCATCCATAAAATCTGAGTGTAGCAAGTAGCAGCAGCAATGTACTCTACCTCTGTAGTTGATAAGGAAATAGATCCATGTTTCTTCCTAATCCATGCTACTAACGAGTCACCTAGGAAGAATGCACCTCCACTGGTTCTCTTTCTCTCATCCACACAATTTTCCCAATCAACATCTAAATAAGAAGTTAACTGAAAATTCTGATTTCTAGGATACTATAGAACATAAGTCATTGTGCCCTTCAAGTATTTGAATATCCTTGTTACAGCTACTAAATGACTCTGTTTAGGAGCACACTGATAACGACCTACCATTCCAACAACTTGCATTATATCAGGACGAGATGTTGTGATGTAGAGAAGACTGCCTATCATTGATCGATATGTACTTTAATCAACATCAGGTGAAATATCATTTTTACTGAGCTTGCAACCCACCACCATAGGTGTACTAACAGGAGAAGAATCTTCCATCTAAAATTTCTTCAACATCTCTTTCAAAAAAAATTCTCGAGAGATAAATATTCCTGCAGAACTCTGATTTACTTGTAAGCCAAGAAAATATGACAATTCTCCTATCATGGACATCTCAAACTCTATTTGCATAGAATTAGCAAACCACTGGATAGAGGAATCATTAGTACAGCCAAAAATAATGTCATCTACATAAACCAAAACAACTAGTAAATCATCACCTTCAGACTTAATGTAGATATTGTTGTCAACCATACCTTTCTTGAACCCTTTGTCTTGTAAAAATTTGTCCAGTCTATAATACCAAGCTTGCGGTTCTTGTTTTAGTCCATATAAACCCTTCTTAAGTTTGCAGACATAGTTAGGATTATCTGTCAATGAGAATCCTTCAAGTTGCTCCATATATACTTCTTCCTCTAGATCTCCATTAAGAAATGTTGACTTAACATCCATATAATACACTTTAAAGTTCTTATGACATGAATATGCAAGAAACATTATGATGGCTTCCAATCTTGCCACTTGTGCAAAGGTTTGATCAAAATCTTTTCCTTCAACTTGTGCATACCCTTTACATACCAATCTGGCTTTATTCCTAACAACTTGTCCGTTTTCATTCATTTTATTATTGAACACCCATTTGGAGCCTATTACATTCTTATCTTCAGGTCTAGGAACAAGCTCCCAAGTATTGTTCTTCTCAATATGATCAAGCTCTTCATTCATAGCTCTAATCCAATCATCATGCTTGTTGGCTTCATAAAAAAAATTAGGTTCAATCATAGATAGAAAATAAACCTTAGATTGTTCTGAGTCTTTAATCAATTTTCTTCTTGTCTGGACTCCTTTATTTATATCTCCAATTATCTGATTTTCGAGATGATTCTTTCTAACTATTCTAAGATGTGTTTTTGCTTCTTTCTGTTGATATGTGTCAGCCTGAGTATTTGTGTCTTCAGCTAATTTAGATTCTTCTATTTTTTATCCTTGGACATGTTCATCTTCAACTTCAACTATATCTTTTGTGCTTGGTTCAACACTACTTACATTATGTACTCGTATTTCTTCATCAAATTTTATGTCGATACAATCAACCAATTTATGAAGCCTCTTATTATAACATATGTATCCTTTATTTTTTGTAGCATAACCTAAGAAGATACCTTCATCAGCCCTGTCATCATATTTGCCAATATTTTCATCATTATTCTTGATGTAACATTTACACCCAAAGGCTTTAAAATGCTTGATTGAAGGAGGTATTCCAAACCATAGTTCATAAGGAGTCTTGTCATTGTGTGGCCTAAGAAGAGATTTTTTAAGGATATGAACAGTTGTATGGATTGCTTCCACCCAATATGTTTGATCAATATTCCTTGCATTCATCATTGATCTTGCCATCTGCTGAACTGATCTATTATGCCTCACAAATACTCCATTTTGTTGTGGAGTCCTTGGAATAGTGTATTCTCATTTGATTCCATGTTTATCACAGAACTCTTTGCATTTCCATGAACTAAACTCTCCTCCTCTATCAAAACTTACTGCCTTCAATCTTTTTTAAGTTTGATTCTCAGTCAGAGCCTTAAACACTTTGAATTTTTCAAATGCTTCAGATTTTTCCTTCAAAAAGGCAACCCATGTTAGTGTAGAATAATCATCAATAATCAACATAAAATAGTTTTCTTTTCCTGTACCTTCTTTTCTTGATGGTCCACATAAATCCATGTGTACTGACTGAAGAGGTTTTTCTATTGAAGGAATTTTTTTAGATTTGAACTGTGTCCAAGTAAGTTTTCATATATGGCAAGGTTTACAAACAGAGTCATATGGCTTTGATATCTTTGGAAGATCTTTTACTGCCCCATTGTTTCTAATCTTGATTATATGATCAAAATTTATGTGTCTAAGTCTCCTATGCCATAACCAACTTTCATCATACTTGCTTAATTGGCATTCTTCTTTTTCTTATTTTAACACATAGACATTGTTTTATGTTCTTATCCCTTTTGCAACCAACTGTCCTGAATTCACAGACTTTATTTTACAATCTTTAGAAGTAAAAACAACTTCACATCCTCTGTCACAAACTTGACTGACACTTAGTAGGTTATGTTTCAGACCATCTATAAACAACACATCTTGAGATTTTCCTTTTCCATTACTTAGACTTACTATTCCTTTAATTTTTATTTTTCCTGGTGCATCATTTCCAAAAGTTACATTCCTGGATTTTCTTTCACTTAGAGTTATAAACTTACTTTTATCTCCAGTCATATGTTTGGAACATCCATTGTCAATATACTAGGGATTCATTTGTCTTTGGGATGATAACACTAGTCTACACTTGTCATCTTCTTTCTTCTTCCAAACCTTGAAATATTTAGCAGTGGGATTCAAATCTGGCTTATAATTCCTTAAGAAACAATCTGCATCTTTGTGTCCATAGTTATGGAAGACGTAACATTATGGTTTACTGAATAATAGATCATAATGATTGTTATGCTCATAACTGTTGTTATGTTTCACCTGCATCCTTTTCCCAGCCATCGCATGATTTATAGTCTGTGGTTGTTTGTTGCTTGGATGTCTCGATCTTTGTTGTGGCAGATAATTATTCCTTGAGTATCTTGATTTCTCATATCTAAATCGTAAAGAACAAGTTATAGCTTTGTGACCAAAGTTAGAACAGAAAAAACAATATCCATAGAAAAATCCTTTGTACCTAGAAAAAGACTATCTTCTTTGAGCGGGTCGATTTCTTCCATGTTGATAATTTATTTGATCTACAAATTTGGTTCTGTTACTTTTTCTTTCATTCCTTCTTCATGGATGATTTTCTTTCTTTGTTTCTCCAGAGTGGTTGTTGCCAATGATTGTAGATTTGACAAACTTGATGGATTCCGTATTACTTGGATGATCACTACTTGATCCTTCTTCATAGACCAAGCCAAATTTCAACTTTGGATTCTTTTGTTGATTTAGAATGGAGGTTAATCCTTCTGATGCTTTAATACTTGACATATTTTGGTGATACAATGCCTTAAACTTCTCCATCTCTTTTCTGGTTTTTACTATCTCTTCTTCTAAGGATTCACATCTCACTTTATTCTCTGATAATTGTTGTTTCATAATGTCCTCTATTTTGTTTGTCCCTTCTAACTCCGCTTTTAGCATGGAAAAATCTTCATGAGGTTTTTTACCATTCATTTTAAACTGTATCAACAACTATTTTTGTTTTCTCTTCTTAAATTTGAGTCTGTCAATTTCTTCCAAAGCACTGATTAATTCACCTTCCATATCCACCACAACTTCCTCATCATCCATGTCACCTCCTGTGTGTTCATCATCAATATCTCCCATAGCCATAAGCATAAAATCATTCACTTTGTCTTCGCAGGATGAATCACTATCTATGTCTTCTAAGGAGTCGTCATTGTTTGCACACAAACTTTTCTTTTTACCATATTTATTAAATTTGTATCTATTTTCATCATCAGAGTTATGGTCCCTTTTCTGGTGAGGACACTTAGATGAAAAATGACCTATTTTACCACAGTTAAAGCATTTGAAGGGAATCTTGCCTTAGTATTTGCATGATCCTTTCTTTAATCTTCTCACAAATTTTGCCTCAATATCATCTAGTTCTGAATTAGTATTCTTGTCTTCATTAAAATATTCTTCTCTAGTAATGGATTTATCTTTACTAATTATCATTTCATATGCAGGAGTTGATCAATGGACAAATTTTTAAGATCATTTAGTTCTTCTATTGCAGAAACATTTGGATTAAATTTATCAATCAGAGATCTTAAAATCTTCTCAACTAAAAATGATTCTTCAATCTTCTCACCAAGACCTTTCATGGCATTCACAAGTTCTTCAACTCTTAAAAAATGCTTGCTAACTGTTTCATCTTCATTCATATTTAGTTGTTCAAATTTCAATCTATATGTTTGAAGTTTGGCATACTTTACTTTCTCATTTCCTTCATAACTGCTAATAAGTTTATCCCACATTGCTTTGGAAGATTCAAGATGCATCACCTTTACAAACTCAGCTTCAACAAGTCCATTCAAGATACAATTCGTTTCCTTTGCATTGAAACTAAATTCTAACTTATCATCTTTAGAAGCCAGCACAACAGGCTTTATATATCGAGTTTCTACTACATCCCAAACATTAGCACCTAAGGCCATTATGTATGTTCTCATTCTAACCTTCCAGAAGGAAAAATTTGTTCCATCAAACAAAGGAGGCTTATTGGTTGAATTCCCTTCATTATTTGTCATGTTTAAGCTTATAGATCTACCTTTAAATAAAAGGAAGCCACTCTTATACCAATTGTTGAAATTACTAAGACAACTCAGAGGGGGGGGGTGAATCAGTTGTTACTGTGCTTAAACAATTTATGACTATTCAAACAATTTTTAATCTCTTCCAAGTGACCATCAATATTATACAAGATATAAACAACATAAATAATGAACATCAGTCACACATAAGATATACACAGAGATATATTTTCACGAGGAAACCCATAAAGGGAGAAAACCTCTTCTTCTTTGAATGATAGGCAGTCTTTTAAGTCATGTACATCATCTATATTTGAGCATCAACTCAATGTGAGGCTACTACCTCTGTTTTACAAGATTCAACTTGCTGAGAGCACCAACCCTCTGATTTCTCTAGCACCCACTAGAAGGAAGCACCAACTCCCTGATTTCTCTAGCACCCACTACAAGGAAGCACAAACTCCCTGAGTGTTATAGAACCAAATGGATGGAATTACCTACTTCAACTTATACAAGAACCAACTTGCATACAAAAAAAAAATTGTTTTCCCAAGCACCACCCTACCACCCTATTTTCTAGCCACAACTAGATGAAAGCTTCAACTTCCAGTATTCAAGCACCAACTTGAATAATAGAGGAATACAGTCCTCCCTGGAACCTCCCTACCTCCCTGATTATAAATAAATGATTGAATAACCAACAATACAAATATATCAATTCTTACCACTTCTTATATGTTCTTCAATTCTTCTCTGATTCGCTATTCTTCTGCTCTATTCATACTTGGTTTGACTTGCTGTCTCTTTCTATCTGTTCTTTTTATTTTCCTCTCAAGCTCTTTGGTATGTGTTCATTCTTCTCTTTTCACCTTTTATGTTCTATTCAGCTTATGTTTCTCATCTCTGAGTTTGATCTCACCCTGTGCATACTGTGATTTGCCTTTCTCCCAGTTCAACTCATTTTTTAGTGAGAAAATCCAACCTCACACAGTCATGACATTTCTATTTTATGCTCTCCACCAATTCAGTTACACCTCGAATCTCCAAAGAAAGGCATCAACAATTGAATCGCCAAATGTCCAAGAACTATGATTCAATTCTACTAACTGAATCGTAACTAAACAATTAACCATGAAGTGAAACAATAGCCCTTCGATCAAATTCTTGATTAATCAGCATTGTTGGATTACACCCGCAGGGACTCGCATTAATACTATATCCCCACTCAATGTGAATGAATGCTAAACAGAAAGTGATTTCGTGATTTCGCATTTCAGAAATCTTGTGATGAGACATATCGACTCTCTCATGTCACGATCTCTGAAATGGAGCTTAGCTGCTAGCTCCCTCCCTTCTTATTACCACTGGCGGTGACCAAATGCTTATCCAAAAGGCGGTTCGCGACTCACAATTTTGAGGATCTTGGTATGAGGTGTCTCGACTCTCCCATGTCGTGATCTCCGAAATGGAGCTTAACTGGACTAGCTCCTTCCTCCAGCCTCTGACGATGTGACCTTGTCTATGACCACGGGCCAAACATTCAAGCACTTCGCTTGCCAGATCAACGGTCTAGAAATTTGGTGATCCGACAGTCCAGATCATTTCGTGACTTCGCATATCATGAGTTCTTGTGCCATATCCCTTTGACTCCTCCAATGTGCAAGTCAAAAAAATTCCAATCGCTCGCCACACGTCCTTTGGCTCCAATGGCCAGGATTATTTCATGACTTTGCGTATCGCAAATTTCCACACCACGCTCCTTTGACGCCTCCAATGTGAAAGTCAGTGAAATTTCAATCGTTCGCCACATGTCCTCTGGCTCCAACGGCCAGGATTGTTTCATGACTTCGTGTCTCGTCTCCCTAGATAATCAATGATCCAGATCTCTCCTCGATCCGATGAATCATATCATGTCGTGACTTTGGAGGTTAGAGCACCTCCTTCCTTTGACCCTTTAGTCAGCGAAATGATGATCTCTCACCATGTGTCCTTCTTGTATCGGCAGTCCAGATCATTTTGTGACTTCATATTTCACGGAGCTGGAGGATGGCTCAGCCTTATCCTCTTCGCAGTTATATAGGATCCGACAGTTGTTGGTACTTGGCGCTCAGTTCCAACGTCTAAGATTTTTTCTCCTCTTCTACGCACTCCTCTTGTCTGAATTCAGATATGATGGCCATCGAAAATTTGGGATGGATGATCCAACGATCACTTTTTCTCCTCCTCCTGAGCTTACACTTCTGTTCTTTCCATGCCATTATCACTGCGCTGTTGATCTTGCTATCATTGGAAAACAAGTATACTTTCATCATGTTGATCTTGCCATCAATGACAAACAAGCATACTCTGCCTTCTGTCTATAAATATGCCAACAAAGCCTCTTTGTCTCCTAGAAAAAAGAGGGTCTAAGGAAATGAAAGAAGGCCAAAGATGAAGGAACAAGAAGGTTTATTGATGATTTATAGGCTATCTATGTCTAGCTTCCCAATGTTCTTAGGCACTAATGTCTCATTCAAGTGTTTCCCATGAATGATTAATCTCAGTCCGAGTATTAGT
>ML806294.1:22997-40682 GCA_009831015.1 Picea engelmannii
ATGAAAGAAGGCCAAAGATGAAGGAACAAGAAGGTTTATTGATGATTTATAGGCTATCTATGTCTAGCTTCCCAATGTTCTTAGGCACTAATGTCTCATTCAAGTGTTTCCCATGAATGATTAATCTCAGTCCGAGTATTAGTAGTGTCTAAAATGGTGTTAAACAAATTCAAAGCAATGTTGGTCTGATCTTGAAGACCGGGCTCAATATTGGGATGCCTTGCAACATTTACAGTCATTAAGAAATAAAACAGTCAAAAAATCAATATCAGAAAAATAGATGTATTTGATGTTAATCGAGCATTAAAATCAACCAGAGAGATATTGAAGATCTCCCCAGTATGGTCGCCAAATAAATGTTGAGAAAAATATATGAAATGATATTACTCAAGCATTTTCAAATCTCGCTTGGCTAAAGAAAGATAGACAGGAATATCACCCTATGTTTATAGCCATCAAAATTGGTATCCCAATTCACAAGTATTGTTTACAAGTGCTTAAGCTGGTTTTTGATAAATAAAAACTTGCTGAAAAAATCATTATTTATGTAATTTTCTGAACATAATAGATGTTGAAATAAATATAGAGACAGAAGTAAAAACACCAAGTCAATAATCAAGACATATGATACATAAAGAAATCGTTTATTTCATTCCAATTCATCAAAAGAATCATTATCTTTACAAAATTTCCTGAGGAAGTTTTGGACGAAAGTCAAACTTAGATGTCCCCAATGAAACATACAAAAGGAATTCGGACATAAAGTAAAAAACCTAAAATTTAAAATATGGATCAACTTGCCATAGATTGTTTCCCACTCAACTCTGCACAATAGCCTTTGTTAGTCATGAAATCTAATTCACAAATAGACAAGTCTACACAGACTATCAAAGATAGATCAACACCTCTGAAAAACAAGTGTCTGAATGATGTAATTCATTCATGAATCTTGTTATCTACAATAGGACCCTGCTATCATAAAAAATAATTAGGATTCTAATGAATTAATGAATGAATGAAAACTGAATTATCTCAACAAAACTCAAAGAGAAAACCTTAGTATACTTCTCCTTCTATTCTCCTCTTGTTCCTCCTTTTCCTTGTGTCTTTAAGCAAATTAGAATTGGTTGAAGTAGTTGAACTACTTCTTTAGTAAAGTTAACTAAAACTCAACCAAGTTTTTGGTTAAGGGGGAAAAGTAATAAAATCATAATAAGGGTTTTAGATAAATAATAACTAGTAGGTGGGACCGCTTGTGACTCCATTTAGTTCTACAATCATAAAACAACTAGTTAATCAAACAAAACATCCCTCCTTGTGACTCCCATCATCACTTTCATATTTTGACAATTTATATCAATGATAATTGAAATTATTTCCAAAAATATATTACCCGTGTATCAAAAAAAATATTGTGTTGTCCCAAATTTCAAAAGTCAATTGTTCTCAATAATTAATAAATAAGAACTTAAAATCCATATTTTCCACTCTGGGAGGCAATATTTCCCTTATTGTTGCTGTCACCTTTTGATCTCTCTGAATTTTCCTTAGGCTGTCTGGAGCCTTTAGGCCTAATATCACTAATCACATGAGAGAAATCATCTCTCAAATGCATGCGGGAGGACACAGATTTATCAGAGTCATTTGAGAGTGAGGAAGGGGAAGCTGTGGATTTTCCTTTGTCAGGAGCATGGTGGGGCTCGGTTTTTAACCTTTTTCTTGCATGGGAAGACTATATCGGTGAGTGGATAGGGGCATCTTGGAAAATTTTATTAATAGGTGGAGGAGTAGGTAAAGAAAAGTTAGGCTAGCCACGATGTTGGGAGACTGTCGGGTGGGTAACCTCTTTCCAACCATTGTTTTTGGGGACTTCAGGTTGCAGTGAGATATGAGGAGGCACTGTGATACCAGGGACCTGTGGGTCTTGGAAGGGAGGACTTTTAGGCCTAGGTTAGACCACTACTTACCCAATCCAGTTAAAAAATCCATCTTGAAATAGCTGGCCTAACTCTTGTGAGTCTGCATCAAAGTGTATAGAGAATCTTGGCCTTCTAGGGCCCTTGTTCCAATTTCCTCTTCCCCGGTTACCTCGGCCATGGCTACCTCTGCTAACAAAGTTCATTCTTGTATGAATAATTGATTAGAAAATAGTTTCTTTAATAACCATACATGACAAATATTTTAAATATGAAATAAAATTTGGCTCAGCAACATATCATACTCATGCAATCCAATCCATACAAATCGTTTAATAGTTGTCAATGAGCAGGGGATGAACAAGGGTTATGGGATATGCGGGGAGTTGTATTGAGAAAAAAATGTTAAAATCAAGGGGAAAAGATCATGATTACTACTCATGGACATAAAACAATCAATTGTATCGTAAACCAAACGAATATATCATTATAATTCATCCATGCAATCCTTTAATTGTCATAATACAAAACTTATCTTAACTATAATTAAATTTTAGGAATACGGAGTGGATAGTAAATATGGGAAGGCGAGGGGAATTGTAATGTGCAAAAAGTTAAATAACGGTAGGGGAAAAGAGAGAATAATGTTAGAAAAACCAATTAAGTAATCCATAAAAATAAGTATGTATTCAATACAACTATTCCAACACCAATTTTGTTGGAAGATTGGTTGTTGTCATTAATGTCAACCCTAGTCATTAGTTTTGGACCACAAGATTGATGAAGGTATTTGGACATGAAGGACAATGTACATGCATAAACAAAACCCATGGATGGATAATATACACCATGTTTTTTCCGGTGGTAGGTGGCACGTCACGTGGATCCTCATGGTTGAGGAGAAATGAATTTGTGAAGATGACAAAGTGAATTGAAGAAGGAAGTACATGTAGACCCTGAAGATAATTAAAGAAAAGAATTACAAAATAAGAAAGTGTCAGGTTGGCCCTAATGTTAAAAGGAAGTAACATAAATGGTATAAATAAATACAATTATACATTCATTTGATATACAAGTCTATTTTGAGAGGAAATCATAAGTAAACAAGGCCATATTTCAAGGGAGGGTGAAGTCTTTTGGTGATGTGTTCTAAGGTATGTTATTTACAAGTCATCTTACCATTTTCTATATAACTTTTTTTCTAGAATGATTCATATGGTTAAATTGCTATGGTATTGAGAAGACATATCAAGTACCTGTGGTAAAATTTTTATCTCTTTATTCGTTATAATTATGGAGATACACTCTATGGAATAGACCGTTTTTTACCAGTCCTCAAGCTAGTCAATAAACAAGTGTTATGGGTAAAACAGTCATAACTTGTTCATAGAGAATCCAAATGAAGTGGGACCAATTTCATTGGAAATATTACAGACTGTAGTTTCTTGTGTGCAAGTTTCAAAATCTAATGTTAAATATTGAGTGCAGGGTATTCTGTACAAGTTCTCTCTCCTGAATAAACCAGAATTGAACAAGGTCTACCATTCTCTCTATAACTTCTTTTTGGGGAGGATTCAAGGAGTGAAACTTGGAGACGTTTCAGAGAATAAATTGAGTAATATTATCTACAGGATCAGAGTATTCCAATAATTGAAGAATTGCAGAAATAGAAGAAGTCTCAGGAAGCGTTATCAGGTTTTATGTGATGGTTGGTTGGTGGTGATGATTTAATGTAAAGTTTTATTATCTCTCATAAATTCTTGGGTGGAAGGAAGAAGAAAGGATGGAGAGTTCAAACCTCTCTTGATATTGGAGGATTGTATCTTTCTCTTGTAGTTTTATCCCTCCCTTTATATTTGGAAGTTGTAGCTACCGTTGGAAGTCATTACTTCCCTTGAACAATAACTATTGATTATTTATCATATATTGTGCATGGTGTATTGTGGTGTATTGGTGTAACTCTTATACTATTGTTCATTTCTCATTGGATATAATTGAATGGTTTAATTATAAGTTGAAAATATTTTGAAATTGTACTTGATATTGATTCACCCCCCTCTCAGTATCAACAATTGGTATCATATTGGGTTAGCTTCAGTATAGTTTAACCATTGGAAGGAAGATCCTAAGAAGAAATGGAAGACAAAATTCCAAATGGGATTCCACCATTTGATGGAAGCAATTTTGAACACTGGAGTAATACAATGGAAACTTACTTGAAATCTCTTGGGGTAGATGTTTGGTTCTCAGTTGCTTCAGAATACAATGCTTTGAAGAAACCAAAGACAATGGCTCAGAAGGAAGCAAAAAGGAACAACAAATTGATAATTGATACCATCCTGAATGGATTGACAGATTTAGTGAAATCCAAGGTGGGATCATGTGCATCATCAAAAGATCTTTACAACAAGCTACAAGACCTTTATGCAAGGGAAGAAGCAAAAGAAGAAGAATAAGAAGTTAAAGCAAATTACAACATCTCAGATTTGAAAGAAGCAAATAGAGGTTAGTTCTTTTTGTTTAATTGTGATGGAGTAGTACATGTTGAATTTGAATGTCCTCATCCAAGAATTGAAAGAGATGACACTAAAGAAGAAAATTCCAATGAAGAAGAAGAAAATCATGAAGCATAAATTATTCAACAAGAAGATGAGAATCTTAAAAAATTGAAGCATGTTGAGATTGAAAATAGCAAGCTCAAAGACACATATAAAACTAAGAAGTGAATTGGGTAGTTTTGAAAAGAAATTTGTAAGTTTGAAGAAACAATTAGAATACTTTGAGAAACTAAGAGAAGAAAACATCCTTGAAAAATCTACTCGAAGAAGAATGAAGAATAGGAGAATTAAGGAATGTCCAAATGATGAAGAAAGAAGAAGATTGTGAGAAACTTGAACAAGAAGTTGTCTCATTGAGGAAGAGCTTAAGAAAATCTCAAGTGCCAAAATACTTAACACATCTTGGATGCATGGGTGAAACTTAATATAAAGAAGATGAAAATACGAACAAGAATGTTGAAGAAAGAGCTACACAGGCAATTGATGAGAAGTGGACCAGGATACCAGAAAGAAGGAATGATTACAAAAGAGATGAATATCCAAGAAGACCTCCTACCTTCAGGAATCAAATAAGCTTCAATAAGTAGGAATGAAACTACAAAAGAGTAGATCATGAACCCAGATGGAATACATCACAAAGAAGGCCACTTACTCCAAGGTATCAAAATTTATTTCTCGGTCATTGCTATACTTGCAAAAATTTTGGACATAAGGAAATTAATTGTAGAATCAATGAAAGGAACAAATACGCAAGAAACATGAATGGTGTAAATAGAAGATATGGAAACAATCATGGATTTGTCAACATAAGTTATAATTCATTTTCCCCATTGATGGACAAAAATATTGTATGCTACAAATGTAATTATCTTGGTCACAAAGCACGAGATTGTAGATATATGAATGAAAAT
Organism: Picea engelmannii; assembly: GCA_009831015.1. Classification (NCBI taxonomy): domain Eukaryota; kingdom Viridiplantae; phylum Streptophyta; class Pinopsida; order Pinales; family Pinaceae; genus Picea; species Picea engelmannii. The sequence goes on from ML806294.1 coordinate 28,383, forward strand.
GTCCCTATGCCAACCATAGTATGGATAAGGAAAGAGATTCCAAACAATTAAGATTGTCTAATAGAATTAACCACTGAAGAATGTAAAGAAGAAGATGAATGGTACATAGACAGTGTATGTTCTTCACACATGACCAGGGATCAAGACAAATTCATCATCTTGAAGAGAAAGGGTGGTAATGTTGCATTTGGAGATGACTAATCTACCAAAATACTTGGAGAAGGTGTAGTAGAGATTGGAAGAAAAAATGTAAAAGCAAAGAATGTCCTATTGGTTGAAGACTTGAAGTATAATCTACTCATTGTTAGTAAAATGTGTGATCAAGGATACACTCTTATGTTTGACTCCTGAAAATGTAAAATCAGAGAAAATAACTCATGAATATTGGTTGCAACTACAACAAGAACACCGAAAAACATATACATCCTAGACATGAAGAAGAGAGAGAATACAGAAGCCACAGAAAAGAATTCCAAGGAAGAAAAATTCCCAAAGACCAAAAATAAGGATGAAGTATTATTGAGTGCCACATGTTCAGGGGGAGTAGCCCCAAAGAACAAGGTTTCCTTATGCCATTGAACTCAGGGGGAGAAACCCTACCCTTTTCCATTGATGTCAAAGGGGGAGAGAAATTGATATCATGATGATAGGGGGAGCATGAGTGTTGCCATCAATGACAAAAGGGGAGATTGTTGGAATATTGGTTGTTGTCATTGATGTCAACCCTAGTCATTGGTTTTGAACCACAAGATTGATGAAAGTATTTGGACATGGAGGAAAATGTACATGCAGAAAAAAAACCCATGGATGGATAGTATACATCATGTTTTTTCCAGTGGTAGGTGGCATGTCACGTGGATCCTTATGGTTGAGGAGAAATGAATTTTTGAAGATGACAAAGTGAATTGAAGAAGGAAGTACATGTAGGCCCTGAAGATAATTAAAGAAAAGAATTGCAAAATAAGAAAGTGTCAGGTTGGCCCTAATGTTAAAAGGAGGTGACATAAATTGTATAAATAAATATCATTATACATTCATTTTATATACAAGTTTAATTTGAGAGGAAATCAAAATTAAAGAAGGTCGGATTTCAAGGGAGGATGAAGTCTTTTGGTGATGTGTTCTAAGGTATGTTATTTATAGGTCATCTTGCCATTTTCGCTATAAAGTTTTTTCTAGAATGATTCAGATGGTGAAATTGCCATGGTATTGAGAAGACATATCAAGGTACATGTGGTAAAATTTTCAGCTCTTGATTCGCTATAATTATGGAGATACACTATGTGGAAGATAGGGTTTTTGACCAATCCTGAATCTAGTCAATAAACAGGTGTTCCAGGTAAAAACATCATAAATTCTTCATAGAGAATCAAAATGAAGTGGGACCAATTTCATTAGAAATCGTACGACCTGTATTTTCTTGTGTACAAGTTTCAGAATTTAATGTTAAATATTGAGCGCAGGGCATTATGTACAAGTTCGCTCTCCTGAATAAACTAGAATTGAACAAGATCTATCATTCTCTCTATAACTCATTTTTGGGGAGGATTCAAGGAGTGAAACTTGGAGAAGTTTTAGAGAATAAATTGAGTAATATTATCTACAGGATCAAATTATTCCAATAATTGAATAATTGCAGAAATAATGTGTGTTAAAACAATTAATGTGTGTTAAAACTTATTCATTGTCCCACATTTAAGTCATCAACCCTTTTATTAACACAGTGTATCATCATAATCAGAATTGTTGTGCCTTTCAAACGTCCTGTAAAAAGAATTATGTTTCCTTTCCTTTCTTTCTTTTTATATTTCAAACAAAATCCCAAGGAACACACAGTCATATTGATTCAACTATGTTTAGCATATAAAAACATCAACCGCTGTCCATAATTCTAAATTCTCAAATCAAACATAGACACAGGTTTCTCCTGAGTTGCACAGACTCTTTTAAAACATGCTCGATTCCATTTCTTTGACAACATTAACAATTAAATTTACAATGAAACCATACTACAAAACCCCCGTGCTTCATCTCTGATGCTGCAATAAAAAAAAACGATGCATGATGTCTCCATAACCATACAGAGTAAGCATCCAAGTCTCAGTAATCAAATTTCCAATTTGTAACGATCCTGATCGGGACAAATTAAACACACTACAACCACCAACTTCAATTTACACCACGTTGTAGGAACACACAGAGAAACACATAATGAAAGGAGGAATCTATGTGACTATACATTACCGTTTACCCCCAATCAATCAACTTATAACAATGTTGAGTTATCGATTCAACTGACACAACAAAAGGAGGCAGCGATTGTATAACAATTATCATTTCCAGTTACAAATCTCCAACAACTTGATCAAACAAAGATGATCCGATAATCAATCCATTGTCAATACTACTCAACAACTTATGGAAGTCAACAAGATGTCCGATAGAGTGCGACTAGTTGATATTATCAAAATCGGGTTCTGTAACAGATGATCATAAGAAATGATCAAGGGTTCGTTGGGTCACCAAACATAGGGAGACTAGAGTCGACCATATCAACAGTAGGTGAGAACCCTTCGAGACAAGCATGGTGGAACCACAAGCCTTATAAATCTTAGCTTTGTAAAATAGGGTGACAGTTCAACACTAGGTAAGGTAAGCAACGGTGCAGAGGAGCAACGATTGCTCACTAGATAGTAACAAACACCAAGAACGCGCAGAATCATAACCCTCGTGCTTTTCAAGAACCGAACAGTTTATAACAATGTCGATAGAAATGTAGACCCAGATACTACCAATCAACCCTAAAGAATACTTCTTGGCATAATGGCCACTCCATAACCAACTGTGTTGATGCCAATACCATAAAATAAAACCATGACCAAGTGAAAATATATATAGTGACCAAAAGGTGGTTTGAAATATACACAACAACCCCATAGCACTGAATACAACCAAATATGGTTACCATATCTGTGAGGAAGCGAACAACAAGGCTAAACAGAGTGAAACCCTCCAACAAAATACCCATAAATACAACAGAGATCCATCACAGTTTCCACCACACTAGACAGCCAATGAAATCACAACTCCAACCATCGATTTTTCCATTTTCAATGAATAACACACACAGTCATTATAAAGAAAACACCATGCATTTACAAAGTTGCCAATATCATGGAAAACACAAACCAACACATTATTGAGCCAACGATTATTTCATTACAGAGCGAATTCATGGTTGGGCGAAAATATCCATACCTATAACCAATGGTCTTAAAAATGGGAGTTGGTCGTGCAGTTCCTTCCGCGCCTGATTCTCGGAGCTTAACCACAACAAAACCAAATGAAAAATAACCATTCTAGGGTGAAGGCCAGTGGGAGAAGTATGAAGTGACATGCATATACTATACGTCTCTTCCATCCTCCATTCATTCAATTTTGTAGTACACGACAGCCAGACAAAACATACCATTAATCCATGTCATTAATTACATGCATCGAAACTTTCACACATTTCTTTCCAATTGTGCCACCCAATCCATATTAACTATTGTCAAAACCATACAATTACATATATCAAATGCACCCAATATAACTCAGTAAAAATCATATAGCCACTAACATTGCTAGTTAGGACTAACATCAATTTATTTTAATTTCATTTGCATATAGTATAGCATAGTATAGCATAGTTCCATTTTCTTGGATGTATTCCATATTTCTCTTGTCTCTTGTTATTACTAACATGTGTCTTGTGCAGGTATAATAGGTAATGAATCATGGCGACAATGGTGTTGTAATAATAGTAAATAAAATCCATTCATAACATGGAATTTTTAGATCTTAGAATAGTGGAATCAACACATCAAATGCATTATCCATATACCATTATGACGCAAACAGAACCAATATTTCATCATCAATCATGTAAAACCCTGTAAGAAGCATCGAAACAGCAGCATAAAATGTGTACAATAAGACTATATTTGATCCTCTAGTCTACAAGGGGGTCCCACCTACTAGTATTATATATCGTTAGCATAGTTTAAATAATAGGCTTAAGCAATACTTTGCAGGTGAAATCCTCGTTGCAATTTTAATCATCGACAACGCATAGGCAACAAAGCTCACATCAACGCAGAATATTGACCATATTGTGGAGACAATCGATCAATACAGGAAAGATATCGAGCACCTTCGATAACATCTCATACCTACCACTATGTTAGAGGTGAAGGAGGAGAGGAAGCTTGAGGCAACAATGCAGATAAAGGTGAAAGAGAGACAAGTCCACAGAGAGGCTGACTTGTTTGACAAGGCAACACAGCTATGGATGAAGATGGAAGAGGATCAATAGGTCTAGCAGTGGGACCAGGAAGAAGAAAGGATAAGCACAACTATCCAGGACCTCAAGCAGAGCCAGAATACAATGTCGATCATGGAGCGTGTCAAAGGAGCATAGGATATGCCGAAACTGCAGGAAAAACTCATAGTTGCAAAGACACAAAAGAAGGAGCGCCAAGATCAAATGGAACCGCTCCAAGAGCGGGCAACAGAGGTCATTGCGTAGGAGGAAGACGCAAAGAAGAACATGGCACAAACTCAAGCAGAGTGCGCAGATATGATCAGCGATGAGATTGCAATGCAGGTATTGGATGTACTCAAAGAGAAGACCGCACAGGCCCAAATGCAAGCAAAGGAGCTCACAGAGAATTTCCAAGCGATCACAGGAGAGATCGACGAAGCTCACTTGGTTTAGGTGGCTTGGGACGAGTCACATGTCAGTGTTGGGGGCTTGTTGGATGCAGGCCAAATAAAAAAAAAAGGCCATTTTTGGAGGAGAAGCATGCAAGAGGAAAAAGACAGCTGGAAGGAAAAGAAGAACGCGTGCATGCACGGAAGACCTAATGATGCTAGGGTTATGGTTTTTGCAATACATTGTAATGGCTAGTGAGCCAAAAATATAAATAAGTAGTACTTAGGAGAGAGGAGAGACAGATGGAGAGAGTGAGGGAGAGCCAAGGACAAGAAGAGAGAGAACTGTAAGAGTTGGATGACCCACCAAGTTGGTGAGCTAAGGAAGGAGTGAGTGACTCAATCCCAAGGGTTAGATCGTAGGTTGAGGAACCTAGTGTGATCTAGTCAGCCTCGTAGGGATCGAGGAGATTGTGGGAGAGAGGGGGAACTAAGAGCTTGAGAGCCAAATATTTGTGGATGTATCCCAGGAGGGGGTGAACCATGGTAACACTATGTTATGTGACTGTATGAATGCATCTTTGTGTCTGATTAGTCTATGAATGTTGAATGAATGAAGTAACTAAGAAAATATGGTATTTTACATGCATGCATAGAATAATTGTTATAACAAGATGTTAAATGGATTGAATAAAGGTTACGGTGCACAAACACAGATCTCGTTCAATCTAAGGTTACAAACACCTGAGTATTGTAGCCACCCATAGATCTATCTCGGGTGAGACTACGCAGTGCACTTCGTTCACTGCGTTGCCTTCTAAGTTACCAGAGGGGTTGATAGTTTTTAAAAGCTTTTGTTGGGAAACTTCTTAGTTCTGAACCAAGGTCAAACTGTAAGGGTCAATGAGGAAACAAATACCCCATAATGACTCCTCAAGACCAATAGAAGAAGAATAGTTAGATAAAAGTAAAAACCAACAATGTTAGAGACTTATGATAGTTGAATTGGTCACAATACTTTACATAGATTCTAAGACCTTGAATTTTTTTATATAAATAATGTAGAAGTGTGTACACCATTTTGGTAGATATAAATTTGTCGATCATATTATATTGTTTAAGTCTATTCTTACATTGTTCTATTAAAAAGTTACGAGAAGACAGAAATAGTTTTCTGGTCGAATTATATATATATATATATATATGATATTGTTTGTTAAAATTTAACAAGAGCTTAAGTCGGTTGAGGATCGATATCTCTTCCTCCATCTTTTCCTGACAATTGACAGGGAGGGTTCAATATCAATAATCGATTGGTTACTCAGTGAAACAAGTCTATGTTTAGTTGGCGAGAAATTTTGTAGCGTTAATGCATTTCTTATTGTATTAAATTTAGTTTAATTGCATGATGTGAGATATGTCAACAACTTTCTCCCTATTTTCTAGAACTTCCATGATCTCTGGTTGCCAAACTTACCAGAAGTGAAATCGGTTCCTTAGCTTTCAAAATCTTAGTGATCAACCCAATTCTTCAGTTCTCCAAATTTCATGTATACAATTATTCTATTAATATGAATGAAGATCGTTTTAAAAAAAAAAATTACAAATACTTCATTCTTATTTACTACATATAATAATTGATTCTATTAATGTGAATGAAGATCGTTTTAAAAAAAAAATTACAAATACTTCATTCTTATTTACTACATATAATAATTGTTAAAGTACTCTATCATTTAATTACTAATACTATTGACCTTAAATCAATCCCATACTATTAGTAACTAATATTCGCTATACAATATAAACTGATTGAATTATCTTAGAGATAAAAGATTATATCCGTTATTTGTAAATGGGTTGGTAATGCTTTTATTAGGTGAATATTTTTTGTATGGTAGTATCTTTAATAAATAGATACACTGGATGTCTAGGTTCACAAATTAAGTTAATGAGTAAATTATAATTATAATAAACTTGATAACCTCTACAAATTTTGATTTATGTTCCAATGATTTTACAAGGGTTGAGTTCATCTGCATGTTAAAATTTAATGCATAAAAGAGTCATACCCATATTTTAGTAGTTAGAATCTATGGATGAAAAGTGGCAACATTGCACTAAATTTTCATTATAATGATTGATATATGAATTTCTGTTTATCTTGTTATTGTGTTAGAATACAACTTTTATTATTGAATACCCTTACTTCATAAATAATTGAATACACGCTATGTAGGTTTGGAAGAATTAGTTAAACATTGTGATGCATATGAAGTAGTTACTAATCAATATTTAGATGAGGATTATCACGATTGGTTGAATAGCGTAGATCATTTAGTACTATATGTCTAGAGGACTTACTGTATGGATTCTCTACATTCTTATTAAGTGGAATTTCTTGTTATTCTTCATAATAAAGGTTATATTATGTTTCTTGCTAAATTGCACTTGAGTATTGCTTAAATGATTGCTTAAGCGTAGTAGATTATTCTATTATGACTTGAAGAATTTATGGTTAAGTATTGTTGTTGATTCTAGTCTTGAATTTCGAATATAGGATTGGGGTTATGGGAATTAGATACCTCTTTGTTCCTCATAACATTCACCAGTCCTGAGACCTTGAATGGTCAAAATCAATCGGATGAATCCTCAACTTGAGCATTGATTATGTGTCTTGGAGGTCCTAACCTTGTAGGGTAGGTTGGGCGGGTAGACATCTTTTGTTATCTTTATGTGATGTGGTTGATCTATGAATAAAAATGGTGTTGTATCTAAATCTTGTTTTGTAGTGATATAGATGAGAATATAATGTGTAAATATTGATGTATGTTATTTTCGTGTAACAATTTTCCTAACTGATGTTTCAAAAAAAAAACTACCACTATTGTACTCACTTACATTTATGTCTTAACGGAGAGGTCGTTACATCCCCCCCAACATTGGTTTGTTCACTAAGTATCTTAGTGCATAATGGTCTGTATATATCTTAAAATGAGAACCCAAAAAATAATTTCTAAACTTCTGCAACACATATACCATTGCCAATCTTTCTTGTTCTATGGTAGTGTAATTTTTTTTTACTATTGACATCTTCCTGCTTGCAAATGCAATTCGATGGTCTATGTCTCCTTCTCCTGGATGAGATAATATTGTGTCAAAATGCATGGACGATGCGTCCATATGAACATGAAATTCCTTTCCCCAATCTGGAAATATCAAAACTGGCACAGTCACTAATTTATGCTTCAACGTATCCAAACCTTTCTAACAGTCCTCATTCCACTATAAATTCACTTATTTCTTCAACAACTTCTCCATAGGTGTTATAATCTTCACATAACCCTTAATGAACTTCATGTAGTATCCTGTATGACCCAGGGTTTCTCTCAAATTTCTAACTGATTTGGGTGGTTGTAAGTCCAAAATCACTGCAACCTTGGTAGGATCCACTAATAAGCCCTTCTTACATACCACATGGCCGAACAAAATTCCAAAAGGCGTGCAGAAAATACATTTCTTCAAATTCAATGAAATATGACATTGTCTACACCTATCCAACATTAACTTGAGTACTTCTATGTGATATTTCAATAGACTAAACACAGTCCAATCATCTAATTAAACTTCAAATAACTTATTAATAAATTCCTTAAAATCTGCAACAACTACTCTTGAAAAACTTGTAGGCGCATTATTCAGCCCCAAAGGCATTAATGTGTACTAATAGCTTACGTACTCTCTCACAAAGGTAGTCTTATTTCTATATTCCTGCACAATATTAATTTGGTGATATCCTCAAAATACATCTGTGAAAGAATAGGCCTCCTTCCCTCCTACATTCTCTAGCACTTTATTTGTGAACAGTGTTGGAAATGGACCATGCATACATGTGTTGATGGTAAATATTTTTGTTTAATAAGTGCCCAATCATTTAATTTTCAACCCAAGGAGTTCGTAAAATTACAAAGAACATGCACAATATATGCAGGATTGAAGCTAATTTAACCTAATCTAATGTTGAAGCTACAATTAGAATTGAATTGTTAATCTAATGTGGGAAGCTGAAACACACGACTTGGAATTGAATTGTTGAAACACATGACTGAAATGAATTTTTGAAACAAACGAATGAAATGAAATTGCGTAAATGAAATTAACTTGGAAATGGAAAATTGCATCAAAGGAAAACAACATGTGAAGAGCAACAAGACAACACATGTGAGCTCACACTAACAATAAAGCAATCTCAATTAAATCACAATGATCAAATGAAAAAATAATGAAATCATGAAACTAACCAAAGAAATGACTATGAACTAAATGACTAACTCCTATCATTGATTTATAATCATTTTCCAATCTAAATCTAATCTCCTTCTAATCCCCTAATGACTAATTACTTTCTCATCATAATGACTACCCCCCTCATGAAGAGAGACCACTCTCATTTATACATGAGAGCTTTGAAAAGAAGATAAGCATCTCATAATTACAAATCCACTTTTCTCTCAACCAATTTCTCATTATTACAAAATATGATCCATTCAAATCTTGGATCCATTCAAATCCTCACACATATATCTCATAAATCTTGGATAAGATATGCTATTCATTCCCCATGATCTTCTCCTTGAACTAAACTTGAATAATTATCTCCTCAAATCTTGAAATGGTGGAGGAAATATTTGAGAAGTCTTTTTGAATTAATCCTTCACATATTCCTACACATTACAAAGCTTACACATTTTCGAGATATATATGAAAGCATGTTGATTTTCTAATATTTAATCATAAATTCTCTTTTAATATTAAAATGAATAAAGTGAAAAATAATCAGGTGAAACCCAAATGTATTTATGAAAATGGTATAATTAAAGGTAAATGGAATAATGGAATATGGATGAATGAGAGGAATAATGAAAGAAAAATAGGATGAAAATGCGACATTTCTGATACCCAACAACATGCATCATTTATCTTCCTTAGGTATACGTAAATCTTGATTCCCCCTATTTTCTTATCTTGCACTACCATTGGACTTATCCATTATGATTCCACGATTGGTTCAATGATTCTGACTTATAACATTCAATCTATCTCTGTCTTTACCTTCTCTTTATATTTCAGATTCACTATGTAAGGTATATGTCTTACTGGATTATCACCTGGTTGCAAAGGGATCTTCATTTCTCCTAACTCCCCAACTATCCCTTTCATTTATGAGAATGTATTTGGGAATAGATCATGATACTAGTGCAGTAAATTTGCAATATTCTCCATAGTTTCATCATTCCAGTAATCGCCTATCTGCACAAACTTTGGATTTTCTTTTGTCCCAATATTTACCTTTCATATCTTTAGTGGTTGTGCATACACAACATATTCAAGCTTTGGTCCTTCTACTATGTGTTCCCCCTCAGTTTTAGGTACTTGTATATTCCTTTGATCTTCCTCAACTTGTTCTTCTTTAGCAACATTATAACATTCCAGTAATTCATGAACAATCATAGAAGCTCTGTGCGCACTACGCATAGGTACTACCTCCATTGACCCTTCTTCTAAAAATATCTTGGTTAAAATGGCTTGCAAAGATGCATCTAGTATTGGATATTCATGTTCAAATGTAAATGTTACCTTAAACCTTTGAATTAGTTGATCCCAATTCACTATTTCGCTACTCATTTATAGTTCTAGGTACCAATTCTTAGGAATTGTATCCAATGTATGTATAAACCTATGCATCCATTCCTTCTCCAGTATCAATCTCCATATGTTTATGCACTGCTCAACATAATCTGTTGGATCATCTACCCCTATTTACTTATACGCAATATACTCCACCTTGGGACCAAATCTAACTTGCATCAATCTTATACACTTCTACAAGTCTTCTATTCCTTATTTGTGTGAAACCCACCATATGGTTGGAGTGGCCTTCAAGACAACATCTAATTCCAATAATATTTTCTATTCAGGTATCTGCAACTCAAATTTCCATACGAAAGATTTTATGTTAGTCAAACCATCATACTTGGGTGGGTCACATAGCGTTGTTCCAATCCAGCACAACGATGAAGTAATGCGGGCACATCGTCTGGTGGATACTTCATGCATCCTATGCTACCAATGTTCCATACCTTCCTCTGAGTATGATGCACATGAGATAATTCTTATCCAACTTAGTGCACCATCTACAATGGGGTTAACATAGTCATCCATTCACATAGTCATATTATACATGTTGTTAATTTCATCCCCTTTTGCATGTTCTATGTACCTCTTTCCTTCTATCGTATCCAATGGTGTGGTAACGTTTAAGTCTCCTGCCTAAAATATCATTTCCCTCCTCTTTAGATTAATAATTTATTGATTGTCAAAGGCCCATTCTAACCCCATTAGTGTTGGATATGGATGACTAGCATCCACGATTTTGATGACTTCGAAGTCTTCTATACTACGCACCCCATCTATATTCATAGGTATCCATATCAATCGACCAATTGGTACTATATTTTGTTGGTTTTCCAATATTAACTGGATAGGAGACCATATTAACTTGGTTTTCCCCATAATTTCCCATGTTTTCTTTGGTAACACATTTACATCGAAACCCAAGTCTAAAATGACATTGTCCACATCATATTCCCCAATCTACGCACTTAGTCTGAACTCTCCATTGGTCCTCTTTTTTCACAGTACCTGATTCACTACCCTCTATGCAAAATGAATTTTTGTTTCTTGTGCGCAATGATCAATCATATCACATAATGTATTCATCACAGTTTCATCTTTCATCAATTCTACGCAACTTCTCAGAAACTCTCTTAGAGAACTTACCTTTTCAAGCGACTTTTCTGGTATAGTACGATCACAGACCAGAGGCATGTCAACCACCCGAGCCACAGATGATGTTGATTCTATGCAATCCAGTCTTAGTATCACTTTTCTTGTCCTATGATACATCTCATTTTCTTAACAAGTTACCAACTTAACGAGAATTGTGACCTCAAAACGAGAACTCTAGCCCTTAAAACCCATATGTTTGCATAAAAAACATGAAAATCAATCCCCAAATAAAAAATTGGTGCTACCGGTAGCACCATTTTTCTATCTCGGGTTAAAATTACAACTTTTTTCAAGCATGGCCTTAAAAATGCATATAGACGATCAAAAAAACCTTAAAATCAACTCCTAAATCAAAAAGTGATTCTACCTAAAACAATTTTTTTTCTAAACATTAAAATTATAGATATTTACGACCTAATTGAAATTTTTTCCTTGACAACAAATCCCTGTGCAAATAAACAACTCAAAATTGGACTTGAAATAGTCACTTGCAAATTTATTTACAATTTTTTTTTATTTTTTATTTTTTAATTTACATTAAAAAATAAATAAATAGAAAGGAGAAAATCTTGGCAAATAAATTTTTTTTAAATGAAGAAAATAACACATTTAAAAATATATATTCAAAATTCAATTTTAAAAAAAAAAGATTAAAAAAAGGGTGAAAACGAAACATAACTAAAAATAAATGAAAAAAAATTAAAATTTTCCTTAAAAAAACAGTTTATATATATATATATATATATATATATATAG
>ML806294.1:40917-72909 GCA_009831015.1 Picea engelmannii
GACATCGCTATAGACCCCAAGGGGCTAAGTCCTGCCCCCACGGGACCAGACCTTAGCTCGTGGGGGCTTGGCAATGTCGGGCATCGCCCCCCGTGCCCAAATTCATACAAGTTATTTTAAAAATGGTTTTTTAAACAAAGTCTTATGCCGCATGATCTAGTGCTCTAAAATATGTGCAGGTTGTACAAGGATTCATGTATTGATGAGATAAGTTCCCTGGTTGATTACAATTGTAGCATATTATTGGTCCTCTACCTCATCTATGAAGATTCCCTCTTCCCTAACCTCTGCCAAATCCTCTTTGGATTCTTGGATTAAAGCCTCTCTAATTATGATACTGTGGACCACCTCCTTCTATCACAACGTTTGCCTCTTGAATAATATACATATATGAAGTTCTCTCTCTCATTGAATCGAATGCGCGACAATCCTTCTCTTCGTGCCCGATTGACTTGCAAACGTTACAAAATAAATTCCTTGTCTTACTTTGGTATTTATGCATCAGTGGAAAATTAGGTGGATGATGGCCCCATTTTTTACATATTTCATAGTACCCTCCTCTTGGTAATGGATTCAGTGCTCAAGTTGCCAAATACTGCGCAAAAGTGAAGAATTTGTCTTTATGGTGGCCTGTAGTCCTACACTTGGTACAACATACGTGTTCCTGCTTATCCTTCCCTTTTGTAAGCTCTGATAATTGAATGGTCAAGGAAACTAACTATGTCTGGACTTGAGCCATCCCCCCAGCATATCCTACAGGAGATGCTTCTGTCTTCATGTAAATATCCAAATATTCAAGCTAAGATGCAACCTTATGTTGTATCAAGGGGTAGCGAATGTGTGGTGATAATCTTGCAATAAACCATTCTCTCTGTTTTTTATCAGAAATCTGAAATGTCAATCTAGCCATCAAATCCTTAAATATTTGATCATAGTCCCAAACTGACTCAGTCTACACTTGTTTGATTTCCTTCAACTCTGTAACGTATTGTGACTTAGATTTTGACTTCTTGAACTCTTTCAACAATGCTTGTCTAATTTCTACTACAGTCCTTGCTTATCATGTAGGTGTGGTACTCTGCAGTTATATATACTATACCAATGTACAGCATGTAAATGTTGTTGCCAACTGCACAATCTCTATGGCCTCATATTGGACATTCTTCGTAGCCAAATTGTCTCACATACAAATAGATGTTGTTTTGGGTCCTCTGACCCAACACCCTAGAACTCATACAGTCTCAATGTGTTGTCTAACCCTGCCATGGTTTTTTGTGTAGTACCTACCCTCGACAATGTTGGTTTAATTTGACTTGACACACCACTCCCACTACTCTGACAACTTCTACTTTGTCTTCCTCCACTAACTATAAGTGCTTTTGACAAATCTYCGAATGTTATCTCAAATCTAGGTGAAGCACACGAGATCATGGAATCAACACAAGATCTAGTCTGAGTAGGACTTAACAACTCTTTTATTATAGGATTGAATTGAGACTCYTATTCCTCTCCTTGTATGTGCGGTATTTCCATGATATGAACTATTGTGCAGATTTCTCTCCTCTCAAACTCACTGTGTCACTCACCTTTATTAGCCCCAATATTCAACCTCTTGTACCTTCTTCCAGTGCRCAATACTCCAAACTCATCTTCTTCCTCTGATATACCTTCCTTGTTTCTTTGCATCCTCATTCCCTCCCTTCCTTATGCATTCCTTTCTGCATTCTTTCCTACCTTTAGACTATCCCCTGGTCATCCCCTAGAACCCCTATGTGTGAAAAACCCCTTAGCAGTTAGATTCCATCGTCATCACACATTTTTCGCACAACAACATCTTTATCCAGGTACCCAATGATTTCATAAACCTTCCACATAGACCCTTGAAAAAATCCCTTTCTATGAAACTATATGATTGGGTACAATCTAATACAAATTTTGTAATATAACCCCCCAATATGTTGTTTAACCAGAAATCAACTACCCGAGTAGTCTTATTTCTTACATAATTCAATTGTCTTGCCAACTCAGGAGTCTAGTTCCTCGGTGTTGTAGTATGATATTTCCCAGTATTCTCCACTAGCCTTTCTAACCATTCAGTCAAAATAATCATAAATTCACCAAATAAAATATCATGCAATTTTGTAAACACGTACCATTGCAACCATTGTTCATCACTCATTCGATGTCTTCTATTCTCTTTCCAGGAAAATTCTCATTCCTTCATTTTCATCCATTCGACGATCTCTTTCTTAGTCGGCCTCCAAAACATTCCCTCAATTACAGATTCTGGGTCTTGACAATAGAACCATTTGTTGGCACGCGGTTGTATGTCCCTAGGTTCACGTTATCTAACCAACAAAATCCTTCAGATACAGGACCTTTCGACATCACTTGTGTGCAAATGAAGTCTCAACTGAGGTATCTACTATGACTGCAGTAACCAAATTTCCATGAGGATGAGGGGATGTGAGGTCATCAACATGTTCATTGATACTTATATACCTTGTGTGCAATATTATGTGTCTCTTATCCCTTTTTTAATTGGTAAACTCAATTATACAACACCATTATAATGTAGATTGTGACATCTACCATTAACTAGAACGTTCATAATCATTGTGCATCACTCATATAAAAATCAAAGCTAGATCTAATCATGCATAAACATAACATCCATGAACAATCACATAAAAAGACACATTCAGATACAAAATTTAATGTGGTTCACCCAATCCTTGGGCAACGTCCACAACGATTGGCTTCGTTATTATTCTTCGTGCAATCATCCCAATCTTACGCATTGTGCTACAATAGATACACCATGATATCATTCCCCATCCTGCCTAGTTGCTCTGTAGTGCAATCCTTTCTCTACAAAATCTCCCCTAAAACTTCAGACATATACTCTCTCTCATTCTCAACCTATTCTCTCAATGTTGTGGGTGGGAAATCCCTCCTACGGACTAGCACTAAGGGTTTTATCATGCATGCAGAAATGACCTAAAGATTCTTACTTTTTACAATCATCCCATGCCTAAACCCCCATTACTCATATGTAAATACAAGGCTCAAGAGATTAAGTTGACGTACCTTATTTTTCGTGTTTGATGTCGATCCCTTTTCGTGCTTAGTCATTCTTTGACTGCAACTCTCCTCCCAATGTTGACCTGCATTCACTAAAGAAAAACCTCCACGTGCATTTGATCTATGAACTAATGGGTTAGATATTTAATCGATCATACAATCAACATTCCAATAATGACAATCTCATATGGCGGGACGGGAAAAGAAATTATTTTATTAACTTCACAATGATACCTTACAATGATAAAGTCGGCTACTACTCTTCGATCCTGGTCATGGGCTCTTCTTCCACTGTGCTCCAACTAATTTGCTCTATACTTCTCTTTGCACAAGGATGACTAAAGGTTGGGACAAAGGGAATGCTTAATCAGGTATAGTTTCTTTACTATGATTCTCCTCTTTTCAAATGGGACCCCTACCCCTTCTTTTATAGGTTAGAAGGAGATAGGTATTTGGTCAAATGACCAACCATGCATGGCCAAAAGGTTTAGTTAACTTACCCAAAGTTGTGTGTTTCGTCAGCAACTTTCCTTTTTTCGTGCTTTTGTAGGTACACGTGGGCTGTCTTGGGTTAGCTAGCGTGTACACACGTGCAATAATGGAGCAGGGTGCGTGGGCCTTTATAAAAGGGGTTTTTAAGAAGAGTTGTTCAGTAGTGTTTTGGAAAACAAGGAATTTGAGATGGCCTGATGCCAGGTAAGCATGTCTAGTACAAATTAGGGTTATAACACCCAACAACAACAAAACCTATTTTTCCCAACCCATTACATATTTATAAACAGATTTTAGGGATCAAAACCCTACTAGCTTATCCCAAAACCCTATGACAACTCATTATGGTTAATTACGACTCATGAAAACACATATTTCATGTGTTATTTTCCTACCTTCTCGCTCACATGCTATGTTTCTCCTGCATGCTTCTTTTCCTTCATTTTTTCCTGCATGTTGTTTTTCTTTCTTTATCTCCTTGCCTTATTTCCTTGCTTTATTTCCTTGATTTTATCTTCTTATGCACCACCAAATGTGCCTTTATTGCACACTCTGATATTGAATTCCCCTTTATCACACACTCTGATCCTGAATGCACCTTTACTGTGCATCCCCTCAACCCTTAGAATATTTCTCAAAATTGCAACCAAAATGCTTGTCCAACAAGTGGGCTACATGTTGGAAAGTTTGTGTCATTGATGTCAACACTGTAGGGGGAGTTTGTTTGTTTGATTATTTAACAAAGTGCTTAATGAATTTTTTTTGTGTCAAGATGAGAACAATGGTATGATCACATCATGTGATTTTGGATGAGAATATGATGACATCTACTGACATGGCAATGTTATTAATTGATGCTATGTTTATCAAAATGAATTCAGGATTATGCAAAGCATCAAGTTTCTGCAGAGAAGGAAAGAACCATTTGAGTAAGTGATGTGGTGTGCAGTGCACACTGAAAATATATTATAATCCACCATGTTGATGCCTATGTGAGATCTCAAGAGCATTTGGAGGTGACAAGAATTTACATGCACGATCATGTTCAAGCCTATGACCAACAAGGAAATTCAATGTCTGAATGGTAAATATTAATGAATTGAATGATGGAAATAAATGAATGGCAAGAAAATCCATGGTGGTGATAAAGGCATATAAAAGGATCAAAGTATGGTGACATGGCAGAACCAGTATCATTGATATTTATAAAGAAATGGAAGGTGTAAACAATAGATCCACTAATTTTATCGAGCTTCTAATTTGGCATAACCACCATATATAGTAGAATCACTAACTGGATTAGCGAGGAGGAAGATCGATCGTTGATCATAGAATGGATCAACGGTGATACATTAAAAAAATATCATGTGACCCACAGCAAGAACCTTGGAAATCACATTAAGGAAGATTGGACGATGTATATCTTGTCAACCACTGGGAGAGGATATCAATGACTCTCTTTGAATTGTGGGTAACCAACTAGCATAAGGGTTAATAGAAAGGAACCCCCCTCAATTTCAACATGCGCTCAAAATGAAATAAACACGTTGGCACATTGTTTATTACACCCCCTTCCTTGAGATCTGAGTGAAGGGTCTAACCCCCTACAATAAATCCCATGGTCCCACACACTTGGTTTTATTTCCATTGGGCTAACTCAAGTAACAAAGAAAAATAATCCTCGGGGGCTTATACTCTGTGAAACAATGTTCAACGATAGAGAATGCTCTGGTTGGCTCAAAGAACCATTTGGATCTGCACCCAATGTAAAATAGGTCCATTTAAAATTAGTTAGAACTATATATATAATTGACATTGATGAGATTAGTGTGTGTGGGAGTTGAGAGAAAAAATTAGAATACTTGAAGATGAGTTGGGTTAATACAATCAGACGTGCAGAGAGATGGCACGGGTGTACAAAGACCTGATAAAATCATGTTTACAATGGTGTAATGGTGTTCTACCTTGAAGATCAACTCCTGAGCATAAGTATATTATCCTAAGTTCTGGACATTGCACTTTCATGGACATGATCACTACAGAAATACGAAGAGAACGTTTTGCAAATGATGTGATGAGAAGAAGTTTGAAGAGTAGAGGCTATGTGGCCTTTGAGAAGCCATTGATAAATATTGAATATGATTTGAAGCTTGAGCACACAGAGGATGAAAGATGTTGGAGAAGTGTATGAAAACAAATTAAGATATTTATGCAAATTCAAGGGTGGCAGGGCAGATCAAGAAAAGATTGAGTTGGAGCTCGATTTGTAGGTTGGTGCCTATTTTTAGGTTGGTTCCAAAGAGTATTGGTGTCCTCATCCATTTGTAGGTTGGTGTCTTTTTTTAGGTTGGTTCCCACAGAGGATTGGTGTCCTAATCCATTTTCAGTTTGGTGCTTGGTTTATGAGTTGGTGCTCATAAGAGGATTGGTGTCCTCATCTACTTATAGGTTGGTGCCTACAGAGAATTGGTGGCCTCATTGACATTTATTCATATATAAATTTATATTCATTTGTAAATACTATTAAGGTCTTCACTGTCAAGGTTTCCACCTCTATATTTTTAAATGTGTTGAATATTGTTTATGATTATGATGAGTACAATTCTAGTATAATTGACTGCAAGTATAAATCCTAACTATGTTTTTCAGATTAGAATAAAAAATATTAAAAGTATATAAGATTGATTCACCCCCCCTCTCAACACTATTAATCATTTCAACAATTGGTATTAGAGAAATTTCCTCAACATCAGTCTAACCACTAGAAGGAACATCCCAGTAGATCACATGGATAAACAAGAGAGACTATCCTTAAGAAAATATCCATACTTTGATGGAACATATTATTCCTTTTGGATAATCAAAATGAGAGTGTATTTGTAGTCACTATGATATGATGTCTGGGAATCATTAAAGAATGGTTATGAGACTCCAACAAATTCACATAGGTGCAAAGAAGCTTAGTGACAATAACTCAAAATCCATGAATGCAATTTTGGAAGTATAATCAAAATCAAAATTCACCAAAGTTATGCACTACAAACATGCAAGGGAGATGTGGGATAAATTGAAGAACACTTATGAAGGAGATGATAAAGTCAAGCAATAAAAAATGAAAACTCATAGAAGTCAATTTGAAAGCCTGAATATGGATGAAGAAGAAAACGTTGCAACATATATTCTTTGTGTGGATGGAATTGTAAACATCATCAGAGGCTTAGGTGAAAATATTTGGATGAATTGCATGGAATTATTATACCTTATGAGATGCGAATAGGAAAAGAAGAAGCACCTAAAAAGGAAGCATAATTCAAAGCCTCAAATAATACTAACATAAGAAAATAAAAATCAAGTGACAACTCAAATGACAATTTTGATAAAGAAGAAGCCAACTTTGTAAAAAGTCTCCAAAGTGGAACTGGAAAATACAAAGGTATGATTCCTTTCAAATGTTTTAATTGTGGTGGATTAGGACACTTTTCTTCCAAATGTGCTCATAATAATAACCTAGATAACAAATATCAATATAAAATTAACCCTAATGAAAGAAGGAAGGGTAAAAATGAAAGGAACAAATAATTCCACAAGAAAAATAAGAACCTTTATTCCAAAGAGGACTATTACTCATCTTCTGAATGTGATGAAGAAGTTGAAGATGGTATTCTCTTCATGGTCCAAGAAACATAGTCCAATGAAGATGAAGACAATAACAATATCCTAGAGATTGGATAAAATGATGGTGGGGATGTTGATATTAAAGGAGAATCACTTTGTGCCCTAGATGAAATAGAAAGGCTCAGAAGAAAGAATAATCAGTTGAAAGAAAAATTGTCACATAATAATGATCTGGCTTCTCAACTAGAAGAATAGAAGAAAGTTGAAGAGGAAATAATGAGTCAACTTAGAACAAACAAGAATATTGTGAGAAACGTGAAAAATAAAATGCTTCCCTAATGAAGGAAATCGATGTAATTATGGTTGGGTTTGACAACAGTAAAAAAAATGAACAAAGTTCCATTATATTAGACAATATGCTCAGTAATAAAACATCACCATTTGAAAGAAATGGAATTGGTTACAATCCCAACCCCACATTATAGAGAACCAAGGAAGAACACAAGATCTATGCTATGGCATTGAACAATCCCACTGAATGAAATGAGAACACCAATGAAGAAAACCGTGATCAGTAGAAGACAATTGTCCTTTGTAGGAAGAATGAATCTAGAAAGGTGATGACACCAAGAAGACCCACTATGAACAAGTATGCATATCTCTTTCTTGGTAAAAATTTTTCATGCAACAATTTTGGACATAATGCAATAGACTGCAGAGCATATCCAAGAAATGACCAAAGAAGAAATGGAGGCATGTACAATGCTCCAAGAAATAATTATGTTAATAAAAAAGTCAAAAATTATGTTGACAACAAAAACAATAATTCATTTTCTCCACAATTTAACTACGATATTGAATGTTATAAATGCCATATTTTTTGCCATAAGGCTCAAGATTGAAAACTTTGGATACATGCTCCTATTAAACTGTTGTTAGCAATAACATCAAATTATGGAGTAATAAACAAGAGAATAGTTCTCAGGAAGAATGTGATTCAGCAATGCATGCTCAAAACAAAGAAAGTTATTGGTACATAGACAATGGATGATTAAGGCATATGACTGGTGATAAAAATAAATTTATTATGCTTAAGAGAGAGAATGGAGGAAGTGTTTCATTTGGATATAATAAATATCCCAAGATAATTGGGAAAGGTAAAGTCATCCTTGGAAGTCAGAAGGCCACAACAGAAAATGTTATGCTAGTTGAATATTTAAAGCATGAATTTCTAGGTGTCATCCAGCTGTGTGACCAGGGAAACACACTCATGTTTAACTCCTAAGAATGTAGAATAATAAAAGAAGAGATTGGCATATTGGTAGAAACAACAATTAAAACTCCAAACAATGTATATATTCTAAATAAAATTGGAAGAAAAGTAGGTTGTGTGGGACAAACAAATGAAAGATGGTTATGGCATAAGAGAATGAGAAATTTAAGATTTGAAAATTTAGTCAAGGTCAATAACAACCAGGAAGTAAGAGGTATTCCAAAATTCATTAGGCCCTCAAACCCAATTTGTAAACATTGTCAACATGGGAAACAAACAAGAGGGATATTCAGAACCAAGGAATATTCAACATCAAGACCGTTGGAACTCATCCACACTGATATCTGTGGGCCAACCAAATCAAAAATTCTGCAAGATAACCATTACTTCATATTTTTCATTGATGATTACACAAGAATGACTTGGGTAGCCTTTCTCAATCATGAATCACAGAAGCCTTTGGGAATTTTAAAGCATTCAAAGAATTAGTTGAAAATGAAACAGATTTGAAGATCAAATTCTTAAGGTCAGATAATGGAGGAGAATTCACCTCAGATGATTTTAATGAATTTTGTGAAGATCATGGAATAAGAAAACACTTCTCAGTTACAAGAACTCCTCAACAAAATGAAGTGGTTGAAAGGAAAAACAAAATTGTACAAGAAATGGCCAAAACTATGCTAAATCAAGCTAAACTGTCAGATATATTTTAGAGGGATGTAATCTACAAAACTGTCTATATTATGAATAGAGAAAAAATCCAAACAAATGGTGACAAAAATCCATATGAATTGTGGAAAGGAAGGCCAAAAAATGTCAAACACCTTAAGGTTTTTGGAATCAAATCCTACATAAAAAGAGATGATGAAAACCTTGGAAAGTTTGACTCCATATGTGATGAAGGTATTTTCCCTAGGTACTCCTCTTAAATAAAATATTATAGATGTTTAAATGTGAGATTAGACAAAATTCTTGAAAGTGAAAATGTAAGAGTGGATGATGAAAATCCTAGAAGGATTAAGATGCAAACAAACGACCAACCAACAATAACAATATTTAGTGACAATGAGTAAGATAATTTCGAGGAAGAAGAAGAAGGGAAATAATGTGAGGAAGACGATGCAGAATAATAAGAAGAGGAAGCTTCTAGAAAAGACATAAAGACCCCCTTAAGATATGTTCAAAAGAACCACCCTGAAGAAATGATTCTTGGAGAGAACAGTAAGGTGTCCAAATAAGGAGACAATTGATAAGATCATAAGAACATGCAAATATGTCTTTATTGTCAAAAATAGAACCCAAGAGCTTCGAGGAAGCTAGCATAGATAAAAACTTGGTTAATGATATGAATGAAGAATTAGATCAAATTGAGAAAAATGAAACTTGGGAGCTAGTTCCTAGACCAAAATACAAGAATGTAATTAGCGCCGAGTGGGTTTTTAGGAACAAATTGAATGAGGATGGACAAGTAGTGAGAAATAAGGCAAGTCCTATATGTAAAGGATATTGTCAATTTGAAAGGGTAGACTTTGATGAATTTTTTTCTCTAGTAGCCAGATTAGAATACATTAGAATCTTCCTGGAATTTGAAAGCTACAAGAGTATCAAAGTCTATCAAATGGATGTTAAATATACATTTCTAAATGGAAATTTGGAAGAGGAAGTATTCATTGAACAACCTGAGGAATTTAAGTTGTTAGAAAATCAAGACTATGTGTGCAAACTGAAGAAATCCCTATTTGGTCTAAAGAAAGCACCTAGATATTGGTACTCAAGGCTTGATAAGTACCTAAAAAAACAAGGATTCAAGAGAGGAACTGTAGAAAGTAATATTTAAATCAAAGAATAAAATGGAAATATGATTATCAGTGTGGACTATGTAGATGATATCATCTTTGGAAGAGACTCTAATGATTTGCATCAAAGGTTTTCAAAGAACATGAAAAAATAATTTGAAATGTCCATGCTGGGTGAGTTGTCCTTTTTTCTAGGTCTACAAATATCTCAATCAAATAAAGGCATATTCATTTTGTTGGAAAGTTAGTTGTCATTGATGTCAACCCTAGATGCCAACTCTAGAAGAAGTCCAAGTTGTTAGAAAGTAATGGATGTGCTCGTTTAACCATAGACAATATAACAATATTGTCACCCAACCATAGGCCGAATCCACCCCCGAGCACCTTAACCTTGATAGAGAATGATTCCGGAAGAAAACCAATAGCCAACCACGGCTAATGCATAAAGATAACCAAGACTGATCATAAATTCCAACAATAACCAATAGAAAGTCTGATCCTAAACCTGGAATACAGATTGCAGCAGCTGTCAGCTAAAGTTGTTCCCCAAACTTGCGCACTTGCCCAGTTTATGCAGTGCGCACCTCTTCCCAACTGAAATTTCAATCTTTCTGGTACAAAATGAGGTCTGGATACTTGTATTTATACTGTTTTCCTGAGATGTCTAAGCCGACTTCTCATTCTGGATGATAAATACTTAATATTAATTATTTCCTTGAGCCGACTTGTCTTCTAGGGTTAGGTTTGATACTTTAGGGTTTCTTCTTTATTCCTGGAATATTCTATTCTTGTCAGGGTTACACGTGGAGGTAAATACCTCCCACATCTACCATAATATCAACACTCCCTCCTATCTAGGGAGCTAATGAAGGCAATGGTCTTGAGCACAAACATACCATTGAATCAATAGCATCATCATCGTCATACAGACTATCTGATGATTAGATCATGAGCACCATCATCACTAACATCTGATAGAATGAACTGCATCATCTCTCGAAGCCATACTCTATATGAGTAGTTAGGCATGATGATGGATAAGTCACTCCTCCATAGAGTGATACAAGGATCATTCTTCTAATCTGGACATAAGCCCTAGAAGAATGACTATCCCAACAGATGTTAAAAGCTACGTGATGGACTATAGAGACCATTCCTATAGGAATGTCATTCTAGGACTATTTTCTAATCAATTTATAGAGATTTGTCTCAACCTGTATGCCTTAGAAAATATCAGTCTTTGAACCATTTTCCTAATCGGGCCACAAACTGTGCCTTAGGAAAATACTGGTCCCTCACATGTCAACAAACTGTCAACCTGGACCATTCTCCACAGAGAGAATACATGTCCACCAACAATTTGTTCTATCTTGGACCATTCTCTACTTGGAGAATGCATGTCCACAAGAACACTTACTATCCATCTAGCTGATAATCATTTTCAACACTACCGATAGTCTACATGGTAATCGAAACAATTTCATTCAATAGAACACAACTGTGTCTATCCATAGTAGTACATAACTACAATCTAGTGGTACACTACCATACCACGTAGCACACTACTTAATCAGTGAAACATAGTCACAACTAGTGGAACACATCCACCACAATAGCATACATCTACTATCCAAAGACATACATTTTCCATAGCAATCATATCATATGATATCAACCTGCACAGAAAAACAATATCATGATATAAAATAAGTATATGGGCCATTCTTCCACTCACATCTATGAGATATAAAAGAGAATCTACCCTCAGAAAGTAAAACATCAGCCATGATATATCTGGACTATTCTTCTCAAACATAGAAGAACAACTATCCTGATTTCTGAGCCTAGACCATTCACCTATCTAGGCCATTCCTCCTACACTAAACAAAGTGCAACCTGTAGAGAATGATTTTTCCCTAGGGAATTCTTGTCCCTGATTGTTGAACTTGGACCATTCACCTAACTGGGCCATTCCTCCGTAACTAAAAAAATTGCAACCTATATAGAATGAGTCTACCATAGGGAATGACTATTCGAACCATTTCCTAAGAAAGTGATTGTCCTGCACCAACCTCCAAAACAGACCATTCTTCAAAACTTCTCACAATTGTGAACTTTGAAAGAATGACCGCCCGTCGAGGCAGACCATTCTACTTTACCACTATTGAGAGTGATTTTCAAGAAGAAAGATTGTCCTAGACCATTCCCCCACATTGGCCACAAGGGGAATCATTGTCTATGGTACATCAACAATCTATCGAACCATTTTCATTACGAAAATAACCATCCGACCTGGACCATTTTCCGAACTGGAAAATGCCTTTCTATCAGAAATCTCAAACCACTTTCCAAACTGGAAAGGAACTGCTCATCCTATATCATTTTTCGAACTGAAAAATGATTTTCCATAAATCAATAGCACACCAATTCTCCCTCAAAACCTCTCAGTGCTCTTTTCAATAAGGAAGTCATATCCACGAGCTCCAACTTGTTTCTTGAGTACACAATTTTTTTCCATCTTGGAGAGAAGATTTACCAAAATATCAACTATCTTCTCATCCATGGAGATATATTGGAGAACCAGTTCTCTTTTCTGGACCTCATCATGGAGAATGTAATTCTTGATCTCAATGTACTTCGGTCTTTCTGGAACATTGGTTTTCTCTGAAGGCTTCATATAGCTCTGATCATTACAATATATCATGGTTGGATTCATCTCTTTTGTTTCCTGTTATCTCATGAAATCATGGCAAGATTCAAACTGTAACATATCCAAGTGGCACTTCTTCTGTTATCATGAGAGTTTGTCATGGATTAGTAATTCATCATCTTGGACTTCTGAGTAACCATATTGATACAATATCTTTGTTATAGAAAGTTTTCACCATGCTTCTACTGTGCATGAGAGGCTTTGCACCAAGTTGTTTGAATCCATACAAGATATTTTTCCATATGCATACAAGGATGTCTTTCTGGTATACCTCAAAACCTTGAGGTCGCTCTTCATACACTTCTTTGTTCAATTACTTTGTTTAGGAGAATAATCCTTACATTCATTTATTGTAAACTCCAACCCATGGATAATGCAAGAGATATAATGGCTCAGGTAGAGGTATGTCTGGTTATTGGAACAAGCTATCATCATAGTCTTCTCCCTCCGTCTGGGAGAACCTTTAGTTCTGGATCACAACTTTCATTTCTTCTTCTTGATTGTTTCTAGTGAGTTCAAACCAAGCTGGTAGTCTTGTGATTCTCGATATAATAACTGGTTGTTCTGGATTTTCTTTCTCTCTTGGAATATTCATGTTCTTCCTCATGTTTCTATTTAGCTCTTGGTTCCATGGAGTTTTCTATAGATTCCATGCTTTGAAAATTTTGACTTCTTCCCTTCATCATAGGATCATGGATGCGGATGGACAACCAGGGATACTTTAAGGCTTCTTTTCGAAGAAGACTCCTTCTAAAGTAAAACTGAACACATCCTTCTTTTCATGGCTATTACCATTGATGGGAACATGGATAGGTACTTCATAATCCTCAATGTATCATATTGTTTAGGATTAGATCCCTCCTAATCCTTGCTTCATGCATGAATGCATGCTCTTCTTTTGGAATTGTATAATCAACTCCCTCCATCTAAGAGAGTCCATGCTTCCATATGCATCTTTATTGCCTTCTAAAAAGTGTCACAAGTCTTTTTATAATTTCCTCTTGATTGCTAACTTCTTTCTGTTTTTACTTATTCCATGTTTCTTCAAGTTTGATTCTGATTTCGGCTTATCTTGCAGTTGTTACTTATGTTAATAGATTCCACATGAATTGTTATCAGGGTTTGTCGATGTACTTCATCTTTTCATGTGTATTGCTTGACTTGTATTCATTGTGATAACAATCCTTATCTTGTTGTTCTTCCATGGTTAGTGTTTATCTTTGAACATCTTATCTTATAATAAATAGATATGCAAGATATGTATAGAAACTATGTAAACATGGTATGTACAAGAATTATGAAGAATATTGTTACCTTGTCTTAGAAGAAGAAATATGTTTTATCCTTCTTGGTCTTCTTTGAGGGTTCCCTTTCTTCGACAACTGATGCTTTGTGTGTTTCCTTTCTTTTATTTAACTCGGGACAATGATTCTTGTAGTGACCATATTTTCGATAGTTGAAGCATTGTATTTTTGACATATCTTTCTCTTGATTTGGTTTCTTCCTTGAGCCAAACTTCTTTTTATTCCTGAAATTCTTGAACCTTGTTGTGAAGGCTCTATCATTGTATTTCTTTTGGGGTTTCTCTTTTTCACTAATCCTTGATTCTTCTTATGCACAAGAAGTCCAAAGTTCTTCAAATGTGGGATACTCCTTCCTTGTGTTCATGCTTGCGGAAAATGCAACCCATGTCTTGGGAATACCATTGAGTACTATATTTACCAATTCCTTCTCTGAAATGATCTCTTCAATAGCTTGTAGTTGATATCTTAATTGAGATATTCTCACAAAGTATGATGTTATGTTTTCATCATCATTCATTTTCATGTCACATAGCTCATTCTTCAGACTCATTACTTGTCCAATGTTTCTGACTGAGAAGAGGTTTGTTGGGGCATAATACATATTCTTAGATGAGTCAATATGGGAGATTTAGGGTATCAATTTGTCTTTTATAGAGTCCACTATGATACTCATGGCATTGATGTCACTGTCTTTGAACTTCTCCATAACTGCAATGTTCTAAGGTTCCTTCTCTTTTCCTTCTTCGAACTGTAGTTCCACGATCTTTCCTTTTACAATATCCAACACTTTATTCTTAGAAAGGATGAGGTCAAACCTTGTCTTCCATGCTATGAAGTTAGAAGCCCCTTCTAACTTGTTTTCTGACTTCATAGAGTAAGTCATAACTACTTTGACTTGGTCAACCTTTGACTTTGACCAAAAACTCAAACTTGACATCTTAGCTTGCTGAGAGTGCCAGAAGATGCGCTAGGCTAGGGCACACTAGGGTATCCAGAAATTAGGTCAATATATTCACTTAAGGTGCCTCAACAAGAGGGTTAGGGTTTCGTTGTTGTAACAAAAACTGGCTGCAACTGCAACTGTGACTGAGCAAATCCTCCCAATCTATCTTCCAACAGTTATACTATCCAAAGATAGTGTGGGACCATAACCTATTAGAAAGTAATGGATGTGATTGTTTAACCATAGACAATATAACAATATTTTCACCCAACCATAGGCCGAAGCCACCCCCGAGCACCTTAACCTTGACAAAGAATTATTCTGGAAGAAGACCAATATCCAACCACGACTAATGCGTAAAGATAACCAAGACTGATCAAAAAGTCCAACCATAACCAATAGAAAGTCTGAGCCTAAACCAAGAATACATATTGCAACAGCTACCGGCTGCAGTTGTTCCCCATAATTGTGCACTTTCCTAGTTTCTGCAGTGCGCACCTCTTCCCAGCTGAAATTTTGAGTTGTCTGGTACAAAATGAGGTATGGATACTTGTATTTATACTGTTTTCCTGAGATGTCTAGGCTGAATTATCATTATGGATGATAAATACTTAATATTAATTATTTCCTTGAGCCAACTTGTCTTCTAGGGTTAGGTTTAATACTTTAGGGTTTCTTCTTGCTTCCTGGAATATTCTATTCTGGTCAGGGTTACACGTGGAGGTAAATACCTCCTGCGGCTACCATAATATCAACACAAGTAATGGGTGTATTTGAAGAAGTCTCCAAATTGGTCCTCTTATGGAGTATCTCTAAGCATGGCCCTCATGGTAATATTCTTTGAATAAGTCTACAAGAAACCATGGGAATATGGAAAAGTGGTTAAGTTATTAAGAGGTTTCAACGATGTGGTCATGAAGCTTGAAGTTGTTTGAAGAAAAATAGTGTGAAGGACATTTTAAATTCATGCAAAAACCTCATATATGGATATTCCTCATCATTCCATTTCCAATGGTAGGTGGTATTCCACGTGGTTCCTCATGGTTGAGAAGTTATGCCCTCTTAAAGATGAAGCCCCGAAAGAAAATGAAGAAGCCCAAGATCTAAGGATAAAAAGTTACAAGTCACCCCATAAAAAGTGTTGCAAGAAAAATTTTACAGGTCAACCCCATTGCAATGAATATTAAAATAAATATTAAGAATATTGTTGGTAAATTCGGCCCCAATGGAATAATCATTAAAAATTAAATTGAATTTTATTTGGGTCAAGTCAGCCCTAAAAAGAGGGTGCCATATCTAGCATAAATAAGGCACTTAGGAGTTCATTTGTTACAAATCAAGTGATTTGTATCTAAGGTAACCAATGATATATGAGGTGAATCTCAAAGGGAAGATGAAGTGAAGAAGGGAAAATTTCCAAGGTAACGTGAAGTCTTGTGATGAAGGGTTCTAAGGTATGCTATTTAAAGATCATCTTATCATTTTTTCTCTATAGATTTTTTTTCTAGAATGATTCAGATATAGAAACATGGAGGATGTTGAGAAGACCTATTAAGGTATTTTTGGCACAAATTTTAGCTTCTGGGTCATTTTACTTTTGGAGATACACTCTGTGGAAGATGAGGATTTTGACTAGTCCTAAAACTAGTCTCAAACCAATGTTCTAGGTAAAAAAGTCATAAATATTTCATACAGGATCCAAATTCTATCGAACCAATTGCAGTGAAAATCAGATAGTCTCTAGTATATTTTGTACAATTTTTGGAATCATATATCAAATATTGAGCGCATGGTATGCAATACAAATTCTCTCTCCATAATAGGAAAAAATTCAGGAAGGTTTTCCATTTTCGCTATAAATTATGTTCTGAGAAGTTTTAGACCATGAAATTTTGAAGACATGGAAGAACGATCTTAGAGTATCTGTGATTAAAATTTTATACATTGGATCACAATAATTTTGGAGATATATTGATCCAGATTATTTTTGGCACAAAATGAGGGCGGAGATATAATAAAGAAATGCACAGAGATATCGCAGATATTCAATAATATAACATAAATGTATCAAATATGCAACCATAAACACAGATATACAGTAATACATGATTTCTATTAATGAAATAAATGTACAGAGACTGTAAAAATACAGAGTAAAGATTGCTAGAATGGTGGCAGCTTATCTTTGAGAAGAGATGTGACGGCTACTCGCATTCGCAAGAAGATGATTACAATGAGGCTATGAAGGCCTCTTTACAATAAAAAAGAATGCCAAACATTCTATACATCCAAACACCTAGCCCTAGGAGATGAAGCGCCAAAAGTCATGTGGGCCTCGTTTGGGTAAGTTAGTGCATTAACTTCCCAGGGTCGTAACTTTTGCATACGATCTTTGTTTTAGGCGTATGATAGCCCATTGGAAAGGTATCATCAAGGAGATTCATTTTGGGGCCTCAATCATGCCATAGAATATCATTGAGAACCTATATCTTGAAAAACCTTCATTTGGGCCCTCAAATTGGCCCCAAAAGTTAAAAACTGCTAAAAATAGTAAATTGCCAAAATTTCCAGAAAATTGTTTTGGGCCAGTTGAAAAAAGTGGGTGGCCACCGATATCCTCCTGGATCAATCCTCCCTCCTTAGGAAGCAATGGTATCCATTGCGTTGAGTTCCTGGGGGAGAGGAAAAAGTGTTTGCTGAATCTGCATCTCAGTGAGCTTCTTGCCTTGTTGGAGACGTCGCGTTGCTCAGTTTGTGGAAGTCTGTCATGAACCTGTTGGGGCTGAGGCTGTTCAAGAAGTCGAGATACATGAGAGGATGGTGTGCAGAAGGAATATTTGCACTTTGTTGCAGCCTTTTTGAACTTCTTCTATTGGATAGAAGGTGCTTGGGGCAAGGATGTAGTGGTTGCAGTGTCCTTTTGTTCTCCTTTTGAACAGATTGTGAAGAAGCCGAATTGCAGTATGAGATACTACCTTGTGGTACTCTTTAGGTGAAACAGTAGTCAGAATTACCTCTGGTATTCTGTAGAGATCACCCCCCAAAATAACAATGATACTACGGGGTCGAGATTCATAAACAACATGGCGTTTTCACATATATGGTTGGCCCCAGAGCACATCACAGACATCCAGTGGAGAAACATCACATAATGCCTCATCCTTGAAGGGTTGGATGTCGTATGATAATCGACACTATTGGCTGACATGGAGATCTCATCCTTGGCGAAGCCACCCGATGTTGTATGGTTGCGGGTGTGGTGTTGTCGACAATCCCAACTGTTTGACAACCTCTGTTGTGATAAGGTTCTTCTGGCTTCCGCTATCAACAATAAAATGAGCAGGGTCCCCTTCACCCACATATGTAAATGAAAAAGGTGCTCCCCCTCTTCAGGATCTGTTGGTTCTTTCGGTTGAATTGTTTCAGTTGCGACAATAGCAGTATGGTCTCTGTCAATGATCTGTCCTTTACCAGTATTTTCAGAGTCAGATTTTGAATCAGGGTTCGGCTCCTTATCTTTGATCTCAGCCACCAATGACTGTTTTGAGTGACATTCATCGGTGTTGTGCTAGGGACTTTTGTGGAAATCGCACCATTTTTCGGTGTCCTTCTTTGTCTTCCCGTGACCCTTCTTTTCCTGTGGCTTGGATGGGTTTTCAGGAGACTATTTGTTAGGACTGTCTTTGTCAAACTTTGGTTGTTGCAGATTTGCAGACCTGAACTCCTGTTTGTTCTAGTGCTTAAATTTTTTCTCGATTTTAACAGCATATTGATAAGCAATACCGAGTGATGATTTTTCCAGAAAATCCATTTCAGTTTGGATGTATCTGTGTAGAGCCCCACAATATTTCAGAACCAAATGTCGTTCGAAGTCTTTAATACCCAGCTTGGTGCACAAGGTATGGAAGGTATTGGTGAACTCTGGAACTGCTTGGCCCCTCTCTTTCCGCAATGTTGTCCATCTCATGTACTGGTCCTCATTGTTGCCAACATGGTAATATTGTCCATTTACCGCATCCACAAAAAAATCCCAAGTGGGCTCGGCCCCATATATTCCAAACTCCTCTGTGGAACTTTTCTCCCAGTAAGTTTCCCACCAATGTTTGACATGAGGGAGATCTTTAAGGAGTGCGAAGGTGATCTTTTCTCTATCATAAATGTTGTGAATAGAGAAATAACCTTCTAGCAGATTTAACCATTTGTCTAGGGCTTCTACATCTATCTGTCCTTCAAATACAGGAATATCAAAATTAACTTGTACCTTGAAAGGTGAGGTGCTTCCAAAGTGGACACTTGATGAATATGTGCCTGATGCTATCAGGAGGTGTTACGGGATGTGGGAAAAAATCTCCATCATTTCGTCCCTCTTTCGCATGAGAGCTTGCTCAAGCAACATACTTATAGGATCGTCTACTCCGTCATTTTTCTTTTCTTCCTCCATTGAGGGTTTCTTGGGTGTGCAAGAGAAAATGTCCTCAAGAGAGAAAATCTCAAGACCCAACTTGCTATACTCGGACCTCATCGGGGACATTCACTAAAAAAAATGATCAAGAACAACCTTCTCTGATACCACTAATCCAGATTATTTTCGGCACGAAATGAGAGCGGAGATACAATAAAGAAATGCACAAAGATATCGCAGATATTCAATAATATAACAGAAATGTATTAGAGATGCAACCATAAACACAGATATATAGTAATACATGATTTCTATTAATGAAATAAATGTACAGAGACTGTAAAAATATAGAGTAAAGACTTTCTAGAATGGTGGCAGCTTATCTCTGAGAAGAGATGTGACGGCTACTCGCATTCGCAAGAAGATGATTACAATGAGGATCTAAAGGAATTTTTACAATAAATAGGAATGAAAAACACTCTAGATATACAAAAACCTATCCCTAGGAGATGAAGCACCAAAAGTTATGTGGGCCCCGTTTGGGTAAGTTAGTGCATTAACTTCCCGAGGTCGTAACTTTTGCATACGATCTTCGTTTTAGGCGTATGATAACCCGTTGGAAAGGTATCATAGAGGAGATTCATTCTGGGGCATCAATCATGTAGGCTATTATTAAGAACCTCGATCTCGAAAAACCTTCATTTGGGCCCTCAAATTGGCCCCGGAAGTTAAAAACTGCTAAAAATAGTAAATTGCCAAAATTGCCAGAAAACTGTT
The DNA here is from genome assembly GCA_009831015.1 of Picea engelmannii. Lineage (NCBI taxonomy): Eukaryota > Viridiplantae > Streptophyta > Pinopsida > Pinales > Pinaceae > Picea > Picea engelmannii. The sequence continues at coordinate 61,314 of ML806294.1, forward strand.
TTGGGCCAGTCGGAAAAAGTGGGTGGTCACCGATATCCACCTGGATCATATACTCTGTGGAAATCAGAGTTTTTGAATGTTCCTAAAACATGTTTCAAACAAGTCATCTTGGTATTTTTTCTATAACTTCTTTTTTGGGACTTTGCAAATTGTGAAAAATTTTAGAGGTATTACAATACATATAGAAGTAACTCAGATAGAAATTTCAGAATTAGAAATGGAAAATGGAGCTTGTGGTGAATCTCACAAGTTTTCAGATTTGAGGTATGTTGTGGATGTTTTGGCACATGCTTGAGGCATATCTTTGGCGCATAGCTTAATGTATGTCATCAATATTTTGGTACATGCTTGAGACATCTTTTGGAAGTGTTGGTACATATTTTTGCACTTGGGTTTAGGTATGTTATATCACATGCTTGAGGCATATGTTGGAACTTCGTTTGAGGTATGTTATGGATGTTTTGGAACATGATTGAGGAATTTCTTTGGCACATGGTTTGATACATATCATGGTGATTTAGAGCACATGATTTGGAGGACATTCTTGGTGATCTTGGCATATGATATGTGTGAGTGGATCGGGTTGTGTCGATGATGATGTATCAGTGTTAGTGATAGTGACAGTGACATCTATGACAATGACAGGTAGTTGATGATGATGTATCAGCATCAATGACAATGACAATATCATTGACAGTGACAGATTGATTATCAGTGACAGATTGATTATCAGTGATAGGTTGATTATTAGTGATAGTATCGGTGACAAGTTGAGTCTCCATTTGTATTTTAGGGTGACAATGTGGTGCAAGGAAGGATATCGAAGTCTCCTTTAGGTTGGTGCTTGTAAACTAGGGGGTTGGAGCCTCCTTCTAGTTAAAGATAGAGAATACGGGGAGTTGAGGTTTCCTTTAGGTTGGAGCATGTAAATCAAGGGCTTGGAGCCTCCTTCCAGTTGGATATGAATAATTTGGAGAGTTGTAGCTTCCTTCAAGCTGGATCCTATAAATAGGGGGTTGGATCCTCCTTCCAGTTGGTGCTGGAAAATTTGGAATTTTGTGCTTCCTATGAATGTAATATTTTGATATATAAGAAACCATTCTATGGTTTTCTCCCATTTGAGTTTCCACGTAAAATTCTAGTGTATTGTGTAATATGTATATGTTGTTATGATGTGATGCATTCTTTATGGTCATATGTTTATGATATGTTAATTGCAATCATAAGTGAATGGAATCATTCATAAGTTAATGTTGTGATTGAAAATGGTAAAATTTTCTCAATACTGATTCAACCCTCCTCTTAGTATTGGAGAATATTCCAATAATTGGTATCAGAGCAAGTTCCTTCAAAATTAGTCTAACTGCTCGAAGGTAGATCATGGATTGCACTAAGAGTGGAGAGCCAATGTTTGATTATCAGAATTTATCGTCTGGAATAAAAATATGAATTTTTTTTACAGGAACATGGATTTGATGTCTGTCAATGTTATAACCCTAAATTGCACCACACATGCTTACCTGGCATCAGGCCAACTCATATCCCTTCTTTGCGAAAACTCTGATTAACAACTCTTTGAAAATCCTCTTGTGTAAAGGCCCACGAGCCCTAACCCATTACTGCACGCGTGTACACGCTGGCTGACTCACAACAGCCCGTGTGTACCTACAAAAGCACGAAAAAAGGAAAGTTGTCGACGGAACAAAAAGCTATGGGTGAGTTTTTTAACTCACCCATAGCTTTTTGTTCCGTCGGCAACTTTCCTTTTTTCATGCTTTTGTAGGTACACGCGGGCTGTTGTGAGTCAGCCAGCGTGTACACGAGTGCAGTAATGGGTTAGGGCGCGTGGGCCTTTACACAAGAGGATTTTCAAAGAGTTGTTCAGCAGAGTTTTCGCAAAGAAGGGATATGAGTTGGCCTGATGCCAGGTAAGCATGTGTGGTGCAATTTAGGGTTATAATAGTCAAGCAGAAGTAGATGGATATACGGCACCTGCCACTCCTCCAATAGACAAAGATGAAAATAAACTCAGTGAAAACAATTTGAACGCTAAAATTACTATTTTGGGTAGTTTGGTTGATTCAATATTTGTCAAAGTTATGCATTGCAATATTGGAAAGAATCTTTGCGACAAACTTCAAAGTATTTACGAAGGAGATGCCAAAGTAAAAGGGGCAAGTTTCAAACCTATAGAGGTAAATTTTAACAAATTAAGAAGAAAGAAGATGAATATATTGCAACTTACTTTATGTGAGTTGATGAAATAGTGAATGGTATTAAAGGATTGGGAGAAGAAATTGTAGAACTAGTAATTGCTCAAAAAGTACTACAGTCTCTTCCAATGAGATTTGATCCTAATATTTTATTTATAGAAGAAAGAGTATATCTTGCTACGTTGAGCATGGACGAGTTACATGGAGTCGTTACAACTTATGAAATGAGAACATAGCAGGATAATCCATCTAGGAAGGAAGAAACTTTAAAGGCATTCAAGACGACAAAGAAGAATAAACAAAAGACAAAGTCAAATTGTAGCTACAACAATGATTCAGAAGAAGATAAAGAAATGGCCAACTTCATAAGGAAGTTGGAGAGAGGAACCAACAAGTACAAAGGTATGCTTCCTTTGAAATGTTTCAATTTCAGTAAAATTGGTCACTTTGCTTCTAAATGTCCTTATGCTAACAATTCAGATAGTGATGAAGAAGAAGTTCCCAAGAAACAAAAGAAATATCAAAAAGAAAACAAGAAAGGGGATAAAAGAAATGTCATCGAGAAAAGATTCTACTCAAGAGAAGACAATTCATCATTTGATGAAGATGATGATAGTGACAGTGATCCAGAAAGAGTACTCTTCATGGCAATGGAAAATCATGAAGAAAATGATGATGATTGTGAAGAAGGTGAAGTGGATCTTGAAGCAAGACTAATCGATGCCTTAAGTGAGCTAAAAAAAGAAAAGAAGACAAAAAAAATCACTCAACGAAGAATTGATCAAACTAAAGGAGAGTTCTCAAAATCCCAAAGAAGTTGATCATTTAAAAACCAAGGTAAAAGAAGTATAAAAGAGAGAAAATATATTGACAAGTCATCTCAAGGAAATGTCTAAGGACTTAAATGATCTTGAAGAAAAATTTAATCAAAATTAAAGAATACTTGAAGAATAAATCATCCCCTTGAAAACCAAACTTGAAGAATCCAATATAATAGAATAATTAATGAATATCTAGATGATGAAGAAAGGAGAAGATCATGATTAGCTAAGGCATGAATTCAGAAGGACTACACCACAAAGAGGATCATTCACTTCTGGGTATAAAAACTTCTTTTATGGTTATTTATTTACGTATAATATCTTTGGACATAAAGATATGGATTGTAGAGAGTATGGAAGAAATGTTCAAACAAGAGATGATTATGTGGCTCCCTATGATATTGAATGTTACAAATTCCAGAATTATGGACATATAGATCGTGATTGTAGAAGCATGATGAAGTATTCCATGAAAGAAAAAATTGATACAGTATACAAGAAATTTTGGAGAAGAAAAAAAGAACAAGAAGAAAAGATGAATAAAGAGATCCCAGAGATCATACTCACATAAGTACATATCATGATGAATATATAGGAGAAGAGGAAGATGTCATAATTCAGAAAGATGATGAATCTACAAGTGAAGAGGAAGATAAAAAAATTTAGGAAGATGATGAATCTATAGACAAAGAGGAAGATGACTTTGTAGTAGGGCGTCTTCGACCATTTTTCTAAGCCATCTGGCTTGGAGACTCCCAACAATGTAAATATTGAAGAGGGGGAGTCTAAGCAACAACTATTATAGATTGGAGAACTATATTTCGGGTAGTCTGAAGTGTTTTCATATTTTGGGAAGGAATATTCATAATAGTTTGATGACAGAGGTGCAATTTTTATTGTAATAGATCAGTTGATTAAGAAGAATTTTTTCAAAACACATCTCCATGCAGATTCGAGAATGTGTTGCATAATTTTAGAAATTTGATTTAAACACAAATTAGACTAGTAGACATATTTGATTCAACTTGAAAATCATGAATATGCAGTGGTCAATTGGAGCACATTCGAAGAAGCTCTCAGAACAATGAAGCAAAAAAATAATCAGTAGTGTGTGCAATTGTGTAGCAGAGTCATGAACAATTGTTATGACATATGGAAAAATATGATTTCATGAGATATTTGGTAGGCCTAGAAGACTATGCTTGACATGTACCAAAGAAGATACATGAAAGTGGATGTAATAATGAGCTCAGAAGGAATTGCAGAAAGGAAAATGGAGTCCAAAGTAAAGTGTATTGACAGGTGAAACAAACTAGGAAGGAAAGCAGTGAAAGGCACAATAAGACAGAGAGAAACCATCAGGAAGAGTTATACTATTAAGAGAATATTGTTGTATGATTATGTCATTGATGCCAGTTCAGTGAAGATGATAATCCATGAAGACTTGAAGTCAAGTGATGAAGAAACCTCAACATGAACGATTTTCATATACATCAGTAGATTATAGTAACATGAAGCACCAATGGATAAAGAGCATCAGAAGAGAGGAAATAAATCATATACAAGAAGCCCCAAATTTATCTACATGACATATTGCAAAATAAGACAAGGAGAGAGAAATAATCATAGGGAGTTACCCTTAATGTCAAAGGGGAAGAGAAAGAAAAAAAGTGGAAGAGAAATATCAAGAGAGAAATATCACACACATGAAGATAGGGGGAGAAGCCCTAAAGAGAGTTACCCTTTTCCATTGTTGTCAAAGGGGGAGAGAAACATGAGGAGAGAAATATTGGGAGAAATGTCACAGGGGGAGTATGATTGTTGCCATCAGCGCCAAAGGGGGAGATTGTTGGAAAGTTAGTTGTCATTGATGTCAACCCTAGATGTAAACTCTAGAAGAAGTCCAAGTAATGGGTGTATTTGAAGAAGTATACAAAGTGGTCCCCTTATGGAATATCTCTAAGAATGGCCCTCACGAGAAGACTCTTTGAATAATTTTACAAGAAGCCATGGAAATATGGCCAAGTGGTTAAGTTGTTAAGAAGGTCTGACGATGTGGTCATGAAGCCTGAAGTTGTTTGAAGGAAAAGAGTATGAAGGAAATTGTAAATTCATACAAAATCCTCATAGATGGATAATCCTCGTCATGCCATTTCCAATGGTAGGTGTTAGTACACCATGTGGTTCTTCATGGTTGAGAAGTTATGCCCTCTTAAATATGAAGCCCCAAAAGCAAATGAAGAATCCCTAGATCTAAGGACAAAAAGTTACAAGTTAGCCCCTAAAACGTGTTGCAAACACTAAGTTACATGCCATCCCCATTGCAATGAATTTTATAATAAATATTAAGGATATTGTTGGTAAAGTCGGCCCCAATGGAATAATCATTAAAAATTAAATTGAAGTTTTTTTGGGTCAAGTCGGCCCTAAAATAAGGGTGCCAGATCTAGTATAAATAAGGAACTTAGGAGTTCATTTATTACATAAAATCAAGTGATTTTTATCTGAGGTAACCAAGTATATCCGAGGAGAATTTCAGAGGGAAGATGAAGTGAAGAATGGAGAAATTCCAAGGGAAGATGAAGTCTTGTGATGATGCATTCTCAGGTATGTTATTTAAACATATTCTTATCATTTTTGCTATATATTTTTTTCTAGAATGATTTATATATCAAAACATGGAGGTTGTTGAGAAGAAATATCAAGGTACCTTTGGTACAAATTTCAGCTTCCAGGTCATTGTACTTTTGGAAATACATTATGTGGAATATAGGGTTTTTTACTAGTCCTTAAACTAGTCTCAAACATGTTTTCCAGTAAAATAGTCATAACTGCTTCATAGAGGATCCACATTCTATCAGACCAATTGCAGTGGAAACAATAAAATATTTAGTATATTGTGTGTGAGTTTCATAATCAAATATCAGAATATTGAGTGCGTGGAATGTTGTACAATTTTTATCTCCATAATAGACCAAAATTCAGGAAGGTTTTCCATTTTCCCTATAACTTCTATTTTGAGAAGTTTCATACCTTGAAATTTTGAGGAGATGGAAGAAAGATCTCAAAGTATCTATGATTAAAATTTTCAACATTAGATCTCAATAATTTCGGATATATGCTCTATGGAAGTCAGATTTCCTTAATGGTCCTGAAATATGTTTCAAACAAGTCAGCTTGGCATTTTTTCTATAACTTCTTTTCTGGGAATTTTCAGATTGTGAAATTTTCAGAGGTCTGATAATACATACAGAAGTACCTCAGATAAAAATTTCAGAATCAAAAATGGAAAATTGAGCTCATGGTGAATCTTACAAGTTTTCATATTTGAGGTATGTTATGGATGTTTCAGTACATGCTTGAGGCATATCTTTGCCACATAACTTGATGTATGTCATGGATATTTTGGTACATGTTTGAGCCATATTTTGGAAGTGTTGGTACATATTTTGGCACTTGGTTTGAGGTATGCTATGTCACATGCTTGAGGCATATGTTGGCACTTGGTTTGAGGTATGTTATGGATGTTTTAGAACATGCTTGAGGCATGTCTTTAGCACATGGTTTGATGCATATCATGGTGATTTAGAGAACATGATTTGGAGAACATTCTTTGTGATCTTGGCATATGATATGTGTGAGTGGATCTGGTTTTGGTGATAATGATGTATCATTTTTATTGACAGTGACAGTGACAGGTTGTTGATGATGATGTATCAGTATCAGTGATAGTGATAGTATTAGTGATAGTGACAATTTGATCATCAGTGATAGTGAGACTGACATGTTGATCATCAATGACAGTGAGACTGACATGTTGATCATCAATGACAGTGACAGTGATAGATTGATTATCATTCACAGACTAATTATCAGTGACATGTTGATTATTAGTGACAGTATCGGTGATAGGTTGAGTCACCATTTGTATTTCATGGTGGAAGGGTGGCGCAAGGAAGGAGATCAAATTCTCCTTCAGGTTGGTTCCTGTAAATTAGGGGTTGGAGCCTCCTTCTAGTTGGAGCTGGAGAATACAGGGAGTTGGAGCTTCCTTTAGGTTGGAGCCTGTAAATCAGGGGGTTGGAGCCTCCTTCCAGTTGGAGATGGATAATTTGGGGAGTTTTATATTCCTTCATATTGGAGCCTGTAAATAGGGGGTTGGAGCCTCCTTCCAATTGGTGATGGAAAATTTGGAAGTTGGTGCTTCGTATGAATTTAATATTTTGATATATAAGAAAGAATTATGTGGTTTTCTCCCATTTGAGTTTCTATGTAAAATTATAGTGTACCGTGTATCTTTTGTTATGATGTGATGCATTATTTATGGTCATATGTTTATGATATGTTAAATGCAATCATAAGTGAATGGAATCATTGATAAGTTAATGTTGTTATTGAAAATGGTAAAAAGTGCTCAATATTGATTCACCCCCCTCTCAGTATTGGTGAATATTCCAACACATTTCTCAAACAAAATACATTAAGGAGATGTTAAAGAAGTTCAATATGGAATATTGCAAGCCTATCAATACTCCCATGATAACAGGTTGCAATATAAGTAAGGATGATGAATCACCAGAGGCATATCACACAATGTATAGATCAAGGATTGATATCCTTTTATATGTAACTACATCAAGGCCTAATCATGTTATGCAAGTTGTTGGATTGGTTGCAATATTTCATTCTACACCAAAAGAATCACATGTGATGGTAGTCAAAATAATTCTCAAATAATTAAAGGGCATAATGGATTTTGTACCATGTATCCAAAAGGAGATAATTTTACTCTAAAAGCATACACTAATGCATATTGGGAAGGAAACGTTGATGATAGGAAAAGCACAAGTGGTGGAGCATTCTTCTTTGGTAGTTGTTTACTATCCTGGTTAAGCAAGAAATAGTCCTCAATTTCCTTATCCACAACAAAAACATAGTACATTGCAGCAGGGATGATTTTAAGCATGGAAATTTATTTTAAAATGTAAAAACCTTGGCGAATCTTACTAATCCTTCATATGACAACTATACATGATTGGTAATATTTTTGTAAAAATATTCAAATTTCTAAGGATTTTATATAGTTTTTATAAAATTTTGGCGATTTTTAAGGTAAAATAATTTTATCCTATAGAATTTGAGCAAATCATTTTTAAAATAGCGAATCTCGTTTTTGGAAAAACCATGGAAAATTAGCCCATGAGCAAAATTTAGCCCCTAAAATCATCCTTGCATTGCAACAACTCCTATTGTACACAAATCATTTGGATGAAGCAAGCCCTGTAAGGAATTAAGGTAGAGTAAAAGCAACCAATTTCTATACTATGTGAAAACATCAGTTCCACAAGTCTTTCCAAGAACCCATTGATGCACTCAAAGACAAAACATATCCCAATCAAATATTATTTCTTGAGGGAATAGGTGAATGATAAGATTTTCAAGTTGGAGTATGTTCCAAACTAGGAACAAATTGCATATATGTTTACGAAGCCCCTACCTAGAGATCCATTTGAGTATCTCCAATGAAATATGGGAGTCATTACCATTTATTTGTAAAGAGTCCAGCTGAAAACTGTTGGGATCCCAATAGAACCAACATATCATGGGGAGAGTGCATATGATTGCATGTTATAGAAACAAAAATATCTAAAGATCAAGACTGGGAAGAACTGTCCCAGGGGGAATTAATATAGCCCAAGGAAAATTAAATGCAAACAGAGTGTATTCAAAAGCTTGCCAAAAATAGTTTTTTAGCAACACCCACAATAGACCAACTACAAAGACAACAAAATATTTTATAAGGGTACTCTGCATGGAGACAAGAGAAATCTGGTTAGGCCTTGAATATGTGTTTGGATAAACAATAGTAAAATCATAAGAAAGGTTTTCCTAGATCAATGGTAAATAGATAAAAAAAATAGTGACTGTGAACAAAGGTTTACTAACATTCTGAAGAAACCCCTTGAAATACACAATAAAAAATTTATACTCCTCAAGGGGACAGTCATTGAAAGGAGGAGTTGTGGAAAGGTAGAGAATATTAAAGTGATCCTTGCCATTGTTGTCAAGGAGGTAGATAATGCAGTAAAACATTAGTCAACAATGCAATTTATTGGCGAATGTAGTAAAACATCAATCAATAGTGAAATGAAGTGACGCACGGGGAAGAAAATGAAGAAAGAGAATGAAAAGTGACCCATGACTAAGTCACGTTTCCAGCATACCCATAGGGGGAGTAAGATATGTTTTACTCAGTGGTTTCCATCAATGACAAGGGGGATATTGTTGGAAATTTTGTGTCATTTATGTCAACACTGTAGGGGGAGTTTGTTTGTTTTATTATTTAACAAAGTGATTAATGACAAGTTGTTTGTGTCAAGATGAAAAAAATGGTATGATCACATCATGTGATTGTGGATGAGAATATGATGACATCTGCTAACATGGTAGTGTTATTAATTGAGGGTTTGTTTATCAAAATGGATTTTGGAGTATGCAAAGAATCAAGTGCTTGTAGAGAAGGAAAGAACCATTTGAGTAAGTGACATGGTGTACAATCCAAACTAAAAATATCTTATCATCCACCATGCTGATGCTTATGTGATCTCTTAAGAGAAGTTGGAAGTGACAAGAGTTTACATGCATGATCATGTTCAAACCTATGACCAACAAGGGAATTCAATGTCTGAATGGAAAATATTAATTAATCGAATGATGAAAATAAATTGATGGAAAGAAGATCCACGTTGGTGATAAATCCACATAGAAGGATTGCAAGTAAGACTGGAGGAAAGACCTATCAAACATAGGCCTTATAGATTGAACCCCATCTACAAGCAGAAAGTAAGAGCAGAAATCGACAGAATGTTGGAAGCAGGAATCATAGAACCAGTAGAAGAATCAGAATGGATAAGCCCCATGGTAGTTCAGGAGAAGAAGCAAGGAGGAATAATAATCTATGTAGATCTAAGAAATCTCAATGATGCTTGCCTACATGACCCCTTCCCTACACCCTTTATAGATGAATTCCTAGAAAATGCAGGAGGTCGAGAAGCATACTCATTCACCAATGGATTCTTAGGATACCACCAAATCAAGATAGCACTAGAAGATCGATACAAGACTACCTTTGTGACAGAATGGGGATCCTACCAGTACACAGGCATGCCTTTTGGACTGGAGAATGCACCAACAATTGTTTCCAGAGTAGTCATTGTTGCCTTCAAAGAATTCATCCATCATTTTATAGAGGTATATTTGGATGATTGGATAGTGTACAACCTACTGAAAGATCATGTAGAGGTGTTGAGGATGATGTTAGAAATATGTAGGCAATGAAAAATATCCTTCAACATTAAGAAATGTATATTTGGAAAACCCTTCAGAATTATATTGGGTCACATAGTATGCAGACAAGGTTTGATCATGGATCCTGCAAAGATTGCAGTAATTGTGAATTTACCACCACCGAAATCAGTGTGCTAGATACGAGCCACATTGAGACATATAATATATTACATAAAATTTATAAAGGGGTATGCACAGATCATTGCGCTGATGGAGAAATTGCTTAAGAAGGATACTAAATTCTAGTGGAATGAGAGTTGTCAGCAAGGATTGGACACCCTAAAGGAGAAGATGGTCACAACACCCATCTTAGTATTTCCATATTGGGAGAAGACATTCCATGTGCATGTAGAAGCATCAATCATAGCCTTGGGAGATATTCTAGCACAACCAGGAGCATGGGAGTTGGACCATCCCATAGCAATTGCAAGGAGAAAACCCTCAAACTCCGAGAAGAATTACAACGCTATAGAGAAAGAAGGTCTGGAAATGGTGTATGCACTTCAAAAATGCAAGCATTACCTACTTGGAAAACATTTTAATATGTTCACAAATCATTCAACCCTTAAATACCTAGTCAACAAGCTAGTGTTGGGGGGGAGAATATGTCGATGGTTACTGTTGTTTCAAGAATTTGACTTTGAAATCATAGTTAAACTAGGGAAGCTGAACACAGGACCTGATCACTTTTCAAGGGTCACCAATGGTGAGGAGACTACAAACTTAGTGCTAGAAAAATAAGACTGTGGAGAAATAAAATAAAACAAATGCAGAAACAAAACATGGAAGATACACAATACAATAGAGACACAGATTTATGTGGTTCACCCAGTGTGGGCTACGTCCACTAGAGAAATTTCCAGGTCCTTCCTTTATTATTATCCATCATATGAAGGGATACAACCTACAGCAAACCCGTTGTAACTTCCTCTTCTTTCTCTCACAGTCTCCTATCTCATAATACAATATTCACCATCAACCATCGTCGCAATACATTTCCCTCATAAAAGAGGGTTGCCTTCTAGGGAAAAAAACCCTAACATAATCTCTATCATTAGATCTGTGACCTTATAATGAACAGTCCAGATTTACAATGAAATTACAATATACATTTACAAGGCATTTTGTCCTTCGGGGGCTTCGCCCCTGAACCCCCGCTTTCCCCCAGATTCCCCAGCTGGGGGGATAACCCCCACAGACCCTGCAGAGGGGGTA
>ML806294.1:76168-121311 GCA_009831015.1 Picea engelmannii
TTCCTGAAACCCTTTCCTCTATCCTTTTGTCTTCCCCTGTTCTCCATGTTCAACGCATTTCCTGATGTCTCACCTGTGCTTTTCCGTCGCATTTCCTCACTAAGGATAACACCAACAACATCATCAAATTTTAAAGTATTTGATCCAAAGAAAAAGTTACTTACAGCCATGACCAAGCCATTCCATCTTTCTGGCAATGAGCACAAGATTAGAAGAGCCCTGACCTCATCATCAAAGTCCACTTTTACAGAACTTAGTTGATTAGTAACCATATTAAAATCATTTAAATGATCTACAACAGACCCACCTTCCGACATCTTCATATTAAATAATATCTTCATTAGAAATACCTTATTGGATGCCCAGGGTCTTTCATACAATTTGGCCAATGCGTCCATCAAACCCTTTGTTGTCTTTTCTTTGGAAATATTGAAATCCACCGACGCTGCCAGGCTCAGCCGTATCGTTCCTAGAGCCTTTATGTTAAGAATATCCTATTCTTCGTCCTTCATAGCCACTGGATTCTTTTCTACTCCACCCAATGGTAGGAATAGATCCTTCTGATATAAATAGTCTTCCATCTGCATCTTCCATAACTGGTAGTTTTGGCCGTTAAATTTCTCGACCCTAAACTTTCCATCTTTCGAAATTTCTCCCACTCAAACCAGGAACCCTCTTTTCCTGCGAGTTACCTTTCGCTCTGATACCATTTGTTAGAAAAATAGGACCGTGGAGAAATAAAATAAAACAAATGCGGAAACAAAACACAGAAGATACACAATACAATAGAGACACATATTTACGTGGTTCACCCAGTGTGGGCTACGTCCACCAGAGAAATTGCCATGTCCTTCCTTTATTATTATCCAGCATATGAAGGGATACAACCTACAACAAACCCATTGTAACTTCATCTTCTTTCACTCACAATCTCCTGTCTCAGAATACAATATTCACCATCAACCATCGTCGCAATACATTTCCCTCATAAAAGAGGGTTGCCTTTTAGGGCAAAAAACCCTAACTTAATCTCTATCGTTAGATATGTGACCTTATAATGAACGGTCTAGATTTACAATGAAATTACATTATACATTTACAAGGCAATTTTTCCTTCGGGGGCTTGCTTTCCCCCAGACCCCCCGGACCCCGCAGAGGGGGTACCCCCTCTCTGCACTCCCCTGCGTGGAAGAGTGTACATGCTTCTGGGGTGTAAATACTTCATGGGGTATAAACACGGCTGAAAGTAAAAGAACTCTGAATCAAGAAGATAATCAAGCTCCACAACCAACACTTAGAAGATACCTTCCCTGACGCGCAGTTATTTTCAGTCCAGGTCGCGAATGATTATTTTGCTGACATTATTGAGTATTTAAGTACAGGGACTGCGCCACAGGAACTTAACACCACATAGAGGAAGAATCTTGTTGTCTGATCAGATGACTACCATTTGATTGCAGGGCACTTATATAAAATGGGGGCATAAAACATTTTGAGAAGGTGTTCGCTAGAACACGAAATGCCTAGGATATTAGCAGAATCCCATGAAGGAATGGCGGGAGGACACTATGCAGGAAAATCTATCGCGCAGAAGGTACTGCACATAAGATTATGGTGGACAAATATTCATTGAGATGCAAAGGAATATTGCCAACAATGCGACGTTTGTCAGAGGATTGGAAAACCAAACAGAAGGGATGAGATGCCCTTACACCCACAGGTAACGCTACAAGTGTTTTACAAATGGGATATCATTTTTTTTGGGCCAATTCACCCACCCAAAAGAAGGTCAAGTGTGTGATACATCATCACTGCGAAGGAATACCTCTTAAGATGGGCAGAGGCAACAACAGATAAATATTGCAGCGCAACGACATCAACACACTTCCTGTTTGAACATGTTCTCAGGAGATTTATATGCTCAAGGATTCTAATGAGTGACCAAGGAACTCACTTTATCAACAGCACTATCAGATCTCTGACTGAAAAATTTGAGGTCTACCATCAAAAAAGTATGCCATACCACCCTCGGGAAAATGGAATAGTGGAAGCCTTCAACAAGATCCTAGAGAATTCCATAACCAAGATTTGCAATGTCAATAGGGACGACTGGGATTCAAAGATACCAGTGGTACTATGGGAATATAGAACTACCCGCAAGGACTTGACAAGGCATACACCATTTATATTGGCATGTGGACAAGAATCAGTGGTGCCATTAGAAGTCTTGGTACCAAGTCTGCGTGTCGCAACAATTACAAACATGATAGAGCGAGGCGCAGTACAAGAATGTTTAATTCAACTGATGAGCATGGAAGAAGATAGGATTCTAGCAGGCGTTCACCAAGAAGTACAGAAATCAATGGACAAATCTTGGGATGACCGACATATCAAGAAAAAAAAATTCAAGGAAAGAGACCTAGTCCTACTATATGACAACAAGTTTTTTCAACATCCAGGAAAGTTTAGAATGCATTGGTTGGGACCATATGAGGTCAAGACCATGACAGGCGGAGGATATGTACAATTAAAGGATTTGGAAGGAACATAATTGAGGGGCATGATCAACGGGATTCGATTGAAGTTGTACAAGGACAATCGACCACCCACAACTTGAGAGTTATCGTGCAGGAAGAAATGAAAAAAAAAAAGAGTGCTCACATATCAACAAGTCAACACAATGAAAAAGAAAAGAGTCTGCGTGCATAGGTCACCGAGTTAGCATGAAGAAATAAGAATAATGTGCCAGAAGAAAAGGGTATAGAAACCAAGGACTTCGTGTGCTCAAAAATACCAGTGTGCTGGAAAAAGGAGCAACGGTCAGAAAATACGACAATTTAGAAAATGATGGCTATGGAATGCAGGTGCCAATTGGCGACGACTGTTGAAATTGTGAAAAATACACAACAGTCTGTACACAGAGGTAAAGAACTTAGTGCGACGAAAAGGGCCAAGTTCGAAAACATAGCGCACAAGAAAACATTTAACAAGTACAAAGTTTCCATGCGGAGGACACAGAGCAAAAAGTGAAAAAGGGACAACTGTCAGTGCAGAACAATTGTCACTTCACTGTACCACTATAAATTCGGAAAAAGTGGGGAAAGAAATTCATTGTTCCAATTTCTAAGAAGAAGAACACATAGCTAAGTGAAAGAGTGATAGAGTGATATTTTGAGCTAGCATCCATCGATTTCAAATATTTACAGCCCAGATCTCGTCGCAATGTCACCACCACGATTTGGAGAGTCGGGAAGGGCTAACAGGAACACACGAAGTATTGCTCGAGTGACAGACACAAGGGAGAAAGAGGTACCTATAGTGGTGGATGTGGATGAACTCCACACACCCGAGTACGAAGAAAACCTAGTGACAATAGAGGAGGAACAAAACCCAACACATGAGGTCAGGCAAGTGGAGGAGGACATTAAGAGAACCGAGCTCGACACCTCAAGGGGACTAGGGCCATGACAGGTCGAGCAGGACATGGATTCAAGACCACAAAGCCATGAACCAGAAGTAGGACAATAATTAGTACACGAGGATGTACCAGAGGTGGGAGCCTCATCCCCATAAGCCAAACGGAAGGGTCACACTAAAAGTAGCGCGCACGGAGGGTCACAACCACAAGTAGAAGGGAACCTGGTTCTGTCGAAGGTTCCAAGATGGGTTCTCATAGATGATGAAATGGTTGGGGGAGTGACTGCCATCAAGTAATATAACCATGACGTGGTGGATGTCGCCAAATTTCTGGACCTGGCACCCCAGAATTACCTATAAAGCAAGGGAGAAGGCTCATCAGGCATGCCACTATTAGAGTCAGCACAGTGGATTCTTGGGCTCTATAACACCAGCATCGTGAACTTGCTAGATGTCCCACATTTGGGGTGGGGAAAACATATTAACGCCTACGTCAAACAACTGCTTGCACAAGTGCATGGTAGGATCTTTTGGATGGATAGGTCGATGCTTATCACTATGGACCTCATCGCAACAATCACGGGGCTGCCCACAGACGGGGAAAATCCAAAACAATACTTGGAAAATAAAACCAGAGCCAAGGCCATATCGGATGAGATCAAGGCCAAATATGGTACAAAGCATGGTAACATGGGCATAAATATCAGTGACATCAATGATGTTGCGACAAGATTTTCCACCAAACTCCTTGGATGCAAATTGATGCGCAAGTGTTGCAAAGAGGAAGAACCAGCCAGTGTGGTCGTCATTGTCACACAGTGTGAAAAGGGGAGCTCGATGAGTTGGGCCCGATACCTCTTGAATTCATTCTTAGAGGATTGTAAGGACACAAAGGATTGGGGATCTGAATTCGACTACTCGTGGTTACTCATCCTCATTGGCCTCATTGGCTGGAAGGAACCAGTATACAACAAGTATCTCGAAAGACCAGGTAAATGTGGTGCAACACGCTACGTATCATTACACAGCAGCGTAGACCTAAAGAGAAAGAAGGAAAATAAAGACATATTTGTGAGCTATTTCGCAAAAATGCAGGACCTCATTGTGGATACATGGCACATTTCACCAGAGACTGTCTAGGAGTTTGGACATGTTGTTAACTTTAGGGAAATGTGTCATATCTTATGGTTGCAAGAAAAGAGAGACAAAGCCAAGGAATGGCTACAACTCAACTATTGTGTGACGATGGAAGAAATACAGAGAGAGGTCCAGGAGTGGCCCGAAGAATGGAAGGTATCGAATATTCCAACCGCAGTACCAAGCTCACAAACTCAGACACAGGGAAGACCAACCCCAATGCACCAAATAAGAACCAATAATAGAAGTATGCACGCTCAAGAGGGGGGAAGCACCCCAACCAAGAAGAAACCTAGAACATGGAACAAACCACCAAGGGACTCTGCACAGGCTCCCCCGTGCGCAGAACAACCACCAACACATTCAACGAAAGAAGTGTGTGTCGAATAAATAGGCACAAGGAAATAGGAGATCGTTGAGGAGGAAGAACCAGGGACAGGAACCCAGGAGATTCCTGAGGCAGAAGAAACGGGGCTAACCACTACCGAAGATACTCAGAGGCCCACTAGTCCTAAGCCATCAAACGCCCAAGAGAAGCAGACAGGGGAGAAAACTGGTGGTGGCTGAAAGAAGCGAAGGCCCAAAAACCACAGTACCATATCTCACTAACCCCGAACGATGTGGAGTTAGTGGCAACAAAAGTTGAGGAAAGACCGGTCGAAGTGTGGGAGAATGTGGAGAAGCAGAGGGCTTCAATTGCAGATCAAGTGCAAGAAGTAAAAACTACGTTGGAGCAGTTAAGGATCGGGGAAGCACAGGCACCAAAAGAAACACCCATGCAGGCTAAAGAAGGAGTGTCATTGCCTGAAACAATGCAATTTACAATGCAGGGGAGCATCAATTTCATCATCACACCTGCGATGATGTTTCTTGATGAAGAGACAACACAGAAACCCCTCAAGGAAATTAAAGTGTTGGACGTGGCATTGGCCAAGATTCCAACAAAGGCACTATATAAACTTCACGTAATCGTTGTGAAGGAGATTTAGTCTAGAGCAAGAGAGGATGCAACGAATCTACAGGTAGCCCAGGAAGAAAACATCACGATGAAGGAAGCCCTCAACCTTGAAGTGCAACAGAAAGAGAGAGCGCAACAAAAAGTGGAGGAGATGGAGAATTAGATCCACATACTATTTCAAGACATTCATGATAACACAAATGAGGAGGCAAGGTCTTCGGAAGAGAAGCTGTGAAGGATAGAGTAGATTATCCAACAATATAAAGATAAACTTAAAGATTTTTAGGAGCGTGTTACGCCCACTACTCCCCCATAAGTCAAAGCACAACGATAACATGAGGCAACAACAACTGCTAAGGGCATCAGCCGAAGCATACAAACAGTCATTGATCTGTTAGAAAAGAGTGCGCAACTATCGACTTACCTCCTAGAGGATGGAAGCCTCCAAGAACTATAAGCGAAGGAAACCAAAATCCATGCAGCAATGGCCACCAAAATGGAGGCTCTATAGTTGGAAGAGAAAGCATTGCAAGCACAAAAGACAACAAGACATGCCCTATTGGAACCCTTGCAAGAAAAGGCGGAGTAGTTGGTCATGGAGAGTGACACAGATATGAGGATCATTGAGCGGATTAGGTATGAGGGACGAGAGATTTTACAATATCCTATAATGGAGAAGGTGGTCACCGTTATGGCTGAAAAGAGAATTCAGTCTCACCAGTAGTGCCAGTGGATAACGGAAATGTATGACGCACTATAGTAGGAAATAACAGACGCGGGAAGTAGGCAGTGATAGCGGCACAAGTCAGGCAGTGACTTGAGATGAGTCACAATTTCAATGTTGGGGGCATGTTGGGAACACACCCATTTTGGGGAAAAGGCACGACATGGAGGAAATATAGTTGGCATAAAGGCATGTGAGGTGCACATGCAAGAACATGGGAAAGAAATGCAGTTGGCAGGAAAAGCAGTGGATGAAAGGAAAATGTGCATGCAGAGGAGGAAAGTGTGTAAGTCCAGCATGCAAGAAGACCTAACTATGTTAGGGTTTTTTTAAGAGAATGTAATGGTTGATGAGACAAAAACACATATAAATAGATACCTAGGAGGTCTAGGGGGGGTTGTTTATTATTAAGTTTTACTCGCGTGAGAAGAAGTAACTAGTCTGTAACTCTACTGTAATCAAATCCAGTCTTGTAAGTTGTTGAGTTGTAGGGAGTCAGATGGGTAGATCTTGAGGGTTAGATCACAGGATGAGGAGCCTGGTGTGATCTATTATACCTCATAATAATATCTTAACCTGACTGAGGATAAGTTGTAAATAACATGGAACTGTAGTTTTGGAACTACCATAATAAAATATCTTGAGAGCTAGATCTTTGTGGATGTATCCCAGGAGGGGGTGAACCATGGTAACACCTGTGTTATGTGATTGAATGCTTGTGTCTCTTTTACTGTCAATAAGTAGATGTTATAATGATGTATGAATGAATTAATGGATCTAATTACGCTACATGCATGAATGAGAATGACGATATATTTCTCTAATAAGTAGATAGAATTCACAGCGTGCAATTCATAGATCCTTATTCAATCCTGGACTGCAAGCATTTGAGCACTACAGTCACCCATTAAGACTATATCAGGTGAGACTGCAGAGTGCACTCTATGTGTTGCACTGCCTTCTGGTTTACCAGGAGGCCCGATAGTTTTAGAGGCTTTGTTGGATCCCCAGTAGACCTTAATCTGGGTCAAATCATGTTAAAGGCATCACTAAGATAACCAACCAACAATACCAACAAATGTGTTAAATATTTTTTATGATTATGATGAGAACATTTATGGTATAACTAAATACAAGTATAAATCCTAAAAAAAAAATTCAGATCAAAATATTTTTTTTTAAAGTATACAGTATTGATTCACACCCCCCCCCACCCCCCTCTTAGTGTTATTAAACATTTAAACACTACAAAGATGAAAGAGTTTGGCCACATATGTTTCCTACCATATTGGATTATATAATGTATAAATGATATAAGATAGAGGAAGCATGTGGTAATACATTTGATTGGAATGAAATAAAATAATTCAACTTCATCAATCTCAATGAGGCACATCTAATTGAAATAGTTCTTGATTTAAAAAGTTTCCTTGAAAATCTAAATATTGACTAGATAGAAAATAGGGGAAAAGCTAAAGTTGACATGGGGTCAACACCATCTTGAAATTTGTGTCGAATCAATGAAAAATCAAGTAAAGCACTTGTCGGTTGGATATTGAAAACGTAAGATTTCCAAGCCAAAGTTTCATATGGAAAAAGGACTACCCCATATTACTTAATAATGTAAAATCAATTTTAAAAGTATCCAAAGAAGATCCAAAGAATCTTGAATTTTCATTGACTTACAATGAATTTATAGAAGGTGAACGCCACTTGGATGAGTGTAAACCCCCATAATGGATGAACAAAAAACTAAAAATGAAAGAATTTGATATATTAATGGATCGAAAACCAAAAATGTCTCAGATAGGTGACTATTGGAATGAAAAACAAACAACAATGATAGTTGACTTACTTCAATAATACCAAAATGTGTTCACCCATAATTATAAATATCTCAAAGGACTTGTGCAAGATATGGGGGAGATGAAAATCAACCTCATCCCAGGGTCAAATCCAATTAAGAAACGATCATATAAATTAGACCATAAGTATAAACCCATCATGAAAAACAAAAATGAGGCAATTCCAATAGTTGACATCATTTACCCAATTGATAAATTATACTGGGAAAGTCCCATGGTCTTGCAACCAAAAACGAATGACCCCAAAAAGATAAGGAAATGTGTTGAATTTTAGGGATTGAAAAAATTGACAATAATTGTCCCATTTCCAACACAGTTTGTCCATGAGATAATTAACAAAGTCACAGCACATGAATTTTACTCTTGCACAAATGGATTCTATGGATACAATCAAGTACCAATTGCTAAAGAGGAGCAAGAAAAAACAAATTTTGTTTCTAAATTTGACTCCTTTGCATACAAGGTAATGTCATTTCGCCTGAAGAATGCACCTGTAGTATTCTTTAGAATTGTGGTCAAATCATTATAGGAATATATTTTTAAGCCAATGGGTGTATATTTTGATGATTGGACAATTTACAGTCTGCTTAAGGACCACATTTAGTGGTCAAGGATGATGCTAGAAAGATGTCGATGGGTCCATATGTCTTTAAATATTAAAAAGTGCATATTTTCCACTCCTATTGGTATAATTCTTGGTCATATCATATGAAAGGATGGTATTAAATTATACATGGATAAAATCAAAGTAATCCTCAATCTAAAGATACTAGTGAATCATAAGAAAATCAAAATATTTCTAGGGCACAAAGGATATTATCGCAAATTCACAAGATATTACTCTGAAATTACTTTTTTGATCGACAAGCTCCCCCAGAAAGATGTTGAATTCACATGGATTCATAAGTGAAATAAATATTTGTAACTACTAAAACAAAAACTAGTGGAGGCACCTATATTGCAATTCCCCGACTGGTCAACGAAATTTCATGTCCATGTCAATGCATCCAATGTCACTATCAGATTTGTATTAGCACAACCATCCCAATGTGTATGTTAGTTGAAAAATTAATAAATTAGAACAAAATTACTCGATGAAGGAAAGATAATATTTAGCTATGATTTTTTCTCTTCAGAAATTTAGACACTACTTGTTGGAAAACCCTTTCACATTTTTCACCGGACATAAAGCCTTAAAATACTTGGTGAATAAATTGGTACATCAAGGAATAATATGTCAATGGATACTATTATTTCAAGAATTTGAATTCGACATAGTTTTCTGCTCAGGTAAAAATAATGTTGGCTCGGACCAACTATCTCGATTAGAAACAGGTGAAGAACCAATTAGGATTGGTGATAACCTTCCCTATGCTCATTTATTTTGAGTTGAGGCCACCCATATGGAATTAAAAGACATCATTCAATTTTTGGAGGAGTGTGTTGTAACTTGAGATGGTTTATGTCTTCTTAGAAACCATGCCAATACATATTGAACCAACTATAGATACAATTTGTCTATTGGACTAGAGGGGGATCCCTCAAAGACAAACATAAATTAGTTTCTCATTGTCACTAAGAAACAACTCATATCAATAAGCATAGATGCCATATTTAAATGTTGAAGGAAAGGATAAGCATGGTTGAAGATAATGATGAAAAGAGACTAGAATAAAAATGATGTAACTTCATATATCAGAGGTATAATTCATTATGCATGGAGTCACATTCAACATACCATAATTGTTGGTAATGATAGGAAGAAGAAAGGAGAAGAACAATAAATCTCAGGCCTACCAGTGAGTAAGGAAGTCTCTGCATATATGAGATGAAGAATGATGATTTTTGGGGGAATAAGGTAATGAATCCATTATCCAGGTGGATATCAGTGGCCACCCACTTATTCCACTGGCTCAAAGAACAATTTTCATTTTGGCAGTTCTTTTACAGTTTTTCAGGTCCCAAACTTTTAGGGCCACTTTGAGGCCCTAAATGACATTGTTTTGGGATATACAATGCCTATAATTCATGAAAAAGAAAATGCTAGGACAAAATAAATATGTACTCCTTCTCTATAACTTTCCAATGGTGTATCAAGTGCCCAAAATGGATATTGTATGCAAAAGTTATGCCCTCGAGAAGTTGATGTATCAACCACCCCCATAGGTCCCACAAACCTTTCAGCATTTCATATATCAAGGTTAGGGTTTTTGATTTTAGGGTTTTATCATTTATGTTTTATGTTAAAAATTCCTTCGAAGCCTCATTGTACTCATCTTCTTGCGAATGAGCATAGTCGTCACATCTCTTCTCAGAGATAAGTTGTCACCATTCAAGCAAGTTTGTTTCGATATACATTTTTACAGTTTTGGTAGGTTCTCTTTATTAATACAAATCATGCTTTACTGTACATCTGTGTATTTATTTGCAATAAATGTGTATTTCATTTTGTTACATTTATAAATCAGTATCAATGGTATCAGAGAGGTCTTCTCTTTATTTGTTTCTCGGTGCATGTCCCTAACGAGGTCATGGTACAAGCAGTTGGGACTCGAAGTAGTTGAGCCCTTGCAATACCATCCCCACAAATCACAATGGCCTCCCAAGGAGGAATAAAATAGAGACGATGCAGTAGGAGATCCCTTTAAACTATTGCTCAAGGAAGCCCTTTTGCGACAAAGGAACGAGATGATGGATAACTTTGCATAGATCCTTCAACAACTACCAACATGTGACGCATCTTCATCAAGCGACCACTTTAGAGGTGTCGCCCCTTTCAAGGTACAAGTAAATTTTCATATATCCTTATTTGAAGGCTAGATATATGTAAATGCTATAAATAAATGGTTGAATCTTCTAGCAGGGTATTTTTCAGTCCATAATTTTTCCAATAGAGAAAATATTACCTTTGTGCTCCTTAAGGTTGTCCCCCATGTGAAGGATTGGTGGGAGAATTACTGTGAGAAAAATGCCACTAAGGAATATGAAATACTTTTAGTCTCACCCACTTGGGATGCTTTTAGGGATGCTATTAAGGAAAAATACTACCTTGTTGGAAGATATAATGACCAGTATATGAAATGGACCACACTGTGACAGGTAAGGGACCAAAAAGTACCAGAGTTCACAAATATCTTCCACACATTTCCCACCAAGCTAGGTATCAAAGACTCCAAATGACATTTAGTGCTCAAGTATCGCAGTTGTCTACATAGATACATCCAAATAGAAATGGAGTTTCTGGACATCTCATCACTAGGCACGCCTTATCAATATGTTGTCAAAATTGAGCAGAAATTTAAACAAAATAAGCGGGAGTTTGGATCTGTAAATTCCTCATAGCAGAAGTAGGAAAAAGGTGGACCCAACCCATAAAACAAAGGAAATATCAAGGATGGACCCCCTCAGGAAAACTATTCCAAGCCACAAACAAAGAAGGGTAATGAGAAGACGAAGAAGGAAAGTGGGAAGTGGTGTGAATTCCATAAAATACCCTATCATAACACCGATGAATGTTGTTCGAAGCAGTTT
This sequence comes from Picea engelmannii, assembly GCA_009831015.1. Lineage (NCBI taxonomy): Eukaryota > Viridiplantae > Streptophyta > Pinopsida > Pinales > Pinaceae > Picea > Picea engelmannii. Next base: position 87,801 of record ML806294.1, read on the forward strand.
TTGATGGCCAAGATGAAATACTCAGAGTCAAAGATAGGTTCCAACTCTGAATCAGATCTAGACAAGGGGAAATGAATCATTGATGCAAATCCAAGTGCCATTGTCACTACAACCAAGGTCCATCCAAGTGAACCAAAATAATCGGAGGAAGGTGAACACCTTTTTCACTCACAAATGTGGGTGAAGGGTGCTCCTGCATTTTGTTGTCAATAGAAGAAGTCAAAATAAATTGATCTCAGCAGAGGTTGTCAAGTGGTTGAACCTGTTGATGACACCACACCAGCAACCCTACACCATCTGGTGGCTCCTCCAAGGAAGATATCTCCACATCAACCAACAATGTCATATTCCCTATGACAACAAACCCTTCAAGGATGAGGTATTGTGTGATATTCCCCCCCCTTGAAGTCCCTGATGTTATTTTAGGCCAACCATACTTGTGGAAATGCCATGTTATATATGGGTCTAGACCTCATAGTGTTATTATTACTTTGGGTAGACAATTGTACAGGATACCAGAGGTAGCTCTTTCTACTAACATTTCTTTGATCTCTACTAAGAAATGCAGGAAGGTCATTTCCCAGACCAGGAAATTTGTCATCCTCATGATTCACTCTAAAACTGAACAGAATGTCACAGCCACATCCATGGCCTCTGCACAAGGCCTCTCCACACAGTAGAATCAAGTGTACAATATCATGGAAGCATACAAATACATATTCTCCTCACCCACTGAGGTACCACTACATTGTTAGGTCAATTATTCAATTGATCTAACCCCCGATGCACCTCTACCCAATGGTCTAGTCTATCACCACTCTCTGATGGAAACTGATGAACTCAAGTGATAGATTCAAGAATTTCTTCAAAAGGGGCACATCCGACCCAACTCCTCACTTTGTGGGAGCCCAATTGTACTCATGCAAGAGAAACATGGGACTTGGTGAATCTACATTGATTACAGGGATCCAAACAAAATCAAAGTCAGGAACTGGAACCCAATTCCCCAAATTGATGACCTTCTTGACCAGCTCAAGGGAGCCAATTTTTTCAGTAAGATTGACTTGAAGTCTGGCTACCACCAGGTCCCAATAGAGAAGACTGGTGTATGGAAGACTTCTTTCAAGTTAAAAGAAGGTGTTTTCGAATGGCTATTCATGCCCCTTGGTTTGAAAAATACTCCAACAACTTTCATGATATTGATGGATGATATATTGCGGTCTTTCACCAATTATTTTGTGGTGGTATATCTGTATGATATCCTCATCTTCAAAAATAATTAGGAAGAACACCTACAACATATTAAATAGGTCCTTCACACTCTGCGACAACACAATCTATATGATAACTTGGAAAAATTCTCCTTTGGCATGAACAAGGTCCAATACCTAGGGTAAATTATTAATGAGCATGGTGTGCATGTGGATCCAGCCAAGATCCAAGTCATTCGTGACTGGCCAACCTGTTGACGGGCGAAATTGAACGCTCGCCGACTGGAAGAGTGGATCCGGTCTGGGGTTGTCTAAATAACCCAAGCCGTTTGGGATGAACCACCCTGACGGGTTTAGTGGCTCCATTAGCCGATCTAAGTCCTAGGAAAACAAAAGAAAACTACACTAAGGAACTAATTTAAATGGAAACAATAATTAAAACAAGCTAATAAACAAATCTAAACTACATATATACAATCTATTACCTAAATCACACAACTATAATTCTATAAAATTAAATGTTCAATCATCAACAGAATCAGATCCAATTACAAATATACAATATTTACAGATTACAGATTTAAATGAAAACCTGCAAAAATCATTGGTAAACTGTCCTAAGATAGCGAAACTATTGTTTTTCGATTTTTATAATTTTATGAGGAAGTAATTAAATAAAAACTATCTAATCTAAGAAACTAAAATAATAACTCTAACTATAAATCTAAACTATACATATATCTATCTAAACTACTTATATGACACTAATAAACTAACTATTAAATAACGAATAGCAAACTGACCTGAAGTAACGCTTCAGGTTTGTCCTATATGCAATAGTTGATTTAATTGTTCGGTGGGAGGAAACCCGCACCAGATTCTCCATGAGCTTCTCGTAAACAAGAAGCAGTTGTGCTCTTCAAATATAAATGACAGGACAAACAAGACATAAAAAATTACAGCAATCTTATAATTAACAAATTATCGCAGTCAAATAAATCCTTGTGCAAAATTTGTACAAAACAATTCAATTAACGAAAAAGATAAACCTGTATTCATTAAATTGAAAAGAGTAACCGCTGTATTTTTTAAATAAGAGAGATCAAATATGGACAACATATAAACCAAATCACATCAACCTGCAACGAATTACGATAGCTAAAGTAGTCGATAATTAATTGAAAACTGATATGGAGAAAACTTGAAACAAAAGTTTGATATATTGAAAGAGAAAGTTGTTACAAGACATCAACTTTCATCCCAGACTACATTATTACAAATCCATAATCTGGTTCTCCCAACAGTGATGATGATGTTCATTACAAAAATAACAAGTATTTAAAGACCTCCCACAGGGTAAAACATCCCTGTGGGAATTATCAAAACAATTTTACAAAAAATGTGGGGATAATATCCCCAGTCTCTATTTTAGACTCAAGCTAACAACCTAAAACAAAAACTACATCACACAAGTATCTCCTAAACTGCCATAGCATGCCCAATTGATCATTGTAATTCATATGCACCTGAAAGAGGACAAAAATAGACAAGTTAAGAGGATATTTTATTGATAAAATTGACAAAAATCTAATTTTTAAGACTAGCTACAGAATCTTGCGATTCTGTAGCTGGTCCAATTTGAAAACAGAATCGTTTATAATCAATCCAAATCTAATAGAAATATATCAGACTTATCAAACCAAATCTTTAATTACTAATTTCAAACAGAGCGAATCATTTATGCCACACCAAACCAAACTTGTATGCAAATTGAAACAAATGAAATCGTGGTTGAATTGATCAAATGGTAACAGGATATGTGAGATTTGTCAAACAACTTTCATTACCAACTCGGGACATACAAAATTGATTGACAATTGGAAAAACAACGAAATCATCTCTTGAACCAATTCCAATCAACACAAACTGTAATCGATTAAGTAAATTTTTCATGCAGTAATTTATGCCGACTCAGCCATTAACAAAATCGTTTTTAAATCCATAGCTAACAGATTTGTTTTTTCAATTTAATAGATTACATTGTATTTATCAAAGCAAACTCTGATATTGATGCATTGAATACGTAAAGGATCATGCCAATTCAAGCATACAGAATCATTTCAAAATCAAACCATAAGAAATAATTTCAACTATATTAGAGCCAACACAATCGATATGCTAAATCGTATCAATCGACACAACTACACGATTTTAGCAAATAGATCTTTTGCACAGGTCAAATGTAATCAAAATCCAAACGAGATTATTTATTCAAAATGAAACAGACTTGTTTCAAAGCAAACCAAACAGAATCACAAACAACTCAATCGTTTATACTAATCTGAGCACAATAAAATTGCATAATCAAATCATAGCCATATTTAAGTTTAGCAAAATGAATCTATTGTACAGGATCCACAACAAAATCGTTTTTGATGATCAGACTATAACATAATCATTTCGAATTTATTAAAACGAACAGAGCTAATTGAAAACAACTTCAATCGGTTAAATTAATTCAAGCAAACTTACAAAACAAAATTGATGTCAAAACACATACCTGGGAGGATTGATCAAGGGTTCAAGAGTGTGAGAGGCTGGACAGGTGAGAGGGGTTCTGAGGCACAGGCCTGGAGAATTCATAGACGTTTCAGCAAATGCACACAGACCCAATGCGCACCTTTCAGCCACGGAGAATATCTGAAACTTGACCTCTAAAACATGGGCTAGATCTCTGTAACAACTCGATTTCTGAGGAAACCGCCCACGATGAAGGTAAAGGGGCTAATTTTGGTTCTAGGTTTTCAAGGGTTTGATAGGATTCAAAACCGTTTTCCCATAATCGATCACGTAAAAACATGTCTCTGGGATGCAATTACGGGGTCAACCTAAGTAGTCTTCTCTGGCAATAATGAAACCAAAACTGACTCTGAACACCATGGGGGTTAAATTCGCCCTACAAGAGCCAAGAGAGAACACACAGTGGATAGGGGTTTGGACAGGGTATACAGAGGACCGATGGCTCACTGGCTTCCCCGAAAACCAATAGAGGTAACCTAAGATACGAGGTAGGCAATAATGTCTAAGTGTGCGAGGGTGGTGGAAGGAAACAACCATGCAAAACAGTCATATCCAAATGTACAATTGACGGTGCATATGGTGATTCAAATCACTATTGGTATATGTTAAAAACAATGCCAATAACCATTGAAAACTTATGATAAGTCAACCCAAATCTTTGCACAACAATAATGTTTGCATGATTTAAAACCAAAACAATGTTTCGAATATAGCACCAAGGATTCGATCATTAAAGGTATGCTTTGTATAAAACCATTGAATTAAGGGTCTAATCGCCATATTAATGTGTTGTTATGAAACCATTGAATTCAATCAAAAGAAATAGAACATCAAACCACCATTGAATCAAGGACTCAATCACAATCATTAGAATATCATCACAGTGTCATAAAAATGAAACCATATTAACAACACAAAAATGCCAAATGAGTAAAGGTTTTGGTGTCTTGTCAACTGTGTGACCATAAATGAATTGGAAATGCAATGAACACATAGACAAGAGTGACCATAATAATCCATTGACGATTTTAATGCCATTGACGTGACTTCGAAATCAAAGTTTCCACGCTTGCAGTCGTGAAAACGAGAACAAAAGGCAGGTGTGCAAATGCGCAAAATGACAGTGTTGTTTTATTCAAAAACTTGCGATGAGAATCAAAGGTTCCAAAACACTTGAGTAGGCATCTTATTAGTATAGGATAAAAATGAGAAATGGTTGCCAACACAACCCCAACCACACTAACTGAGCTTCGAAGTTTCTTAGGAATTTCCAACTTTTATCACAGGTTCATGTTGGGATTCTCCCATATTGCATGGGCCCTCAGCCAATTGACAAAGGGTGGTGCCAAGGAAATGTTCATGTGGGGGAAGTCACAAAAATAAATGTCCGATGATCTGAAAAATCACTTGTGCTTAGCTCCAATAATCTCCTTACCTAATCTGCAACAACCTTTTGAGATTGAGATTGATGCTTCAGACTATGTCATGGGCACAATTCTCACTGAGCATGACCATCCAATAGCATATCATAGTGAGACACTATGATATGTAATTCGTAAGTACCCTTCCTATGACAAAGAAATGTATTCCATTGTACAATCCTGCCAACAATGGAAGCACTACGTTATCAGAATGGAGACAGTCATCCACATTGATCACAATCCTCTTTAGTTCATGTAGACATAAGGAAAATTCCAGAACCACCGCCATCAAAAGTGGTCCACATACTTGCAGCAGATCCATCTGAACATCAAATATAAGACAGGGAGCACCAATTGTGTCATTGATTTCCTCAGTCGGCCTCCAATTGAATCCTTAACCATGGTGCTCCACTCATGTGGCCATGAGGCATACGAGTGGACCCAACTCTACAAGAGTGATCCTGACTTCACTACCACTTACCATATGTTGGGCATAGGTGTGACTGTCACTAACTTTCATCTTCAGGACAAAATGTTATTCCATCTAGGCCACCTCTGTATTCCTTCAAGAAAGCGTCTGAAGTTGATTTAGGAAGCTCACTATAGTCAGATGGCAGGAAATTTTGGCATGGAAAATACCATGGAAGTACTATAGAAGAATTTCTATTGGTCGAAACTATGCCAGGATGTCAAAAATTATATTGGGTCTTGCATTTCCTACGCCATTTCCAAACCGGTTGTTATAGCAAGATTTGCCTCACCCTATGAAAACTTGCACAGAAGGCCTTTTTTCCATTTCCTTATGTAAACTTGAAGTCCCTTTTTGCAAATCCCAGAGCTAAAAAAATTGTTTTTCAACATATATGCACCCTACCTATAGTACAACATGTGTATACACAGGTTGCACCACTACAACCCACGTACATCGGGATTTGTGCCCAAAATTAAAAAATGGTGTCGGGTTTCCATGTCACGTCACGAGATCTATGATCCTTGGCCTTCCATATACTGGAAAAGTTCCAACTCGACCCTTCAGTTCCACTTTAAGGCTACAAATGAGCCAAATCCGAGCTATGGAAAAGAGGAGAAGAATTTAACTTTGAGAGCAAAGTTACTCTGAAGAAATTATTCACTTCACATCGAGTCTGCATCCCTTTGTCCTTTTAAGTATGAACACATTGTTCATCCCCCAAGCTCTTCCCTACTTGTTTGAGAACCTCATTGTCTCTCTTATATGAGCTTACCTTTGGTGGAGGATTGATGTAGTGGAGGCCCAACTGGAAGGGACTTAGTTTTTCGGTTTCGAACCATGTCGACACGAAAGTTTGTAATTCATTCACTTTTGTTGATTACATTTTAATAGAAATACTCTTTTCTCATCCAATTAATATCTTGAAAATATTTGAATTTTTATTCCATGGGCATATTTGTTATGAATGTTGAAGGATTATTCTATTGAATGTGATAACATTATATATTATCACCATATGCTTGTGTTTCTTGGTTGTTGAGGACAAGTTACAGCTGTATTGCTTTGAGTCAAGTGCTCAACGATGGACTTCATCAAACATTTGGATGAGGTAGGCCTTTTATCTTGTCTTTCTAGCATATTTGTTTACATAGAATACCTGAGATTAGATTTGATTTCTGTAGTAATTTCCGTCTATTGTGGTTTACCCCTAGCCATAGAGAGATTTTCCTCATAACAAAACTGATGACCATACTTGGTATAAAATATTATTTTTCATGGATTGGAGTGTTTTTCTCCTTAGATTGCTCTCATTTATATTGAGTTTATTGTTGTACGACTGCTTGACAGCCTCTGTTCACTCTGAGTCTGAGTTTCTTAGCATTCTCCTTATCTTGGCTTTGTTTTGACACATATACGCGGGTTTTTTTTTTACAGTCGCATACATATGCATGTTGTCCTTCTACAAGAAGTGTATATACACGCTTTTCTCCTGAACAGTCGTGTACATCACCCTTTGTTGCTTGGTTTTGGGTTTTGATGGTTGTTGGGTAGGTTTTGATGATTTCTGAGTCTTCTTGGGTCTCTGTTATGACTATTAAGTGTCTGTGGAATGACAGGAAACCTTTCTTTGGTTGAATTTTTGGGTGGTGCCTTTCTCATCATCCTTTTCATTTGATTGTCCTTGCATCTTGGGTTGGTTTTTTACTTCTTGATATCCTACTTGGTTTGTCTTTGTTTACATACAGTAGAGTTTTTACATCAAGTTGTTGTTCAGTCCTTGCATTTTCATTCTTTTATATTGAAAATACAAAAACATTAGGCATCTTACATTGTTGGCATTTGATATTTTGAGTCTTTATCATTGATATTAGTACATGAAAGAAATATTGCATTTTATTTGGGATTGCATAACTCAATTGAGAATTTCATTTTGAAAGGCATATCATTTATTGGGAATTGAAGTTAGGACTTTGCATTGTATTCATATTCATTTATTTTACTTGCTGAGTCATAACTTCACTAGTTTCACGACCGCATCTTTTTGAGTAAGCAAGGCCACTAAAAGTAACACTACAATTTAAAATTGATTAGTAACGATTTTATTTTTCTAGGGTGCACAAACTAGATTAGGATTTAGATCCTTGGAATAGGATTTTGTGAGTAAACTTCTCCAAGGCTATTAAATCAACATATGTGTCTGACTAAGGGAGTGGAGAAATCCATTCTATAATCGGTAATATTAGGAGGCCCCACTTACATCGGAGTTCAGCACAAGGTCGTGTGAGGTTGGTTGAAGGGATATCCCCCCAATACCTTCTTGGTGTCAGATATATTTCTGGGGATCTAGTCGTATATGGGGATCTTTCTAGTACCTTTAGCTCTGTGAGAGGCAGTGCTTTCAAGGTTTTGGGATTTCTTACCCTACCCATATGGTGGACCTGACTTACGACTATTCGCATGTGCATCAATTATATCATGGTTTATTAGTTGCTTGACATAGGTACCACATACGTTACTTGGAGGGGTTATTATGTAGGTACCCTGGGTCAGATAAGGGTTGGACAACAGACAACCTTTATGGAGGATTACCTCTCCAAGGGGATATGACCGACTGGTTTTTAAGCCCACGAGGGCCCTTATAACTCATTATGAGACCTCCGATCTTTAGTAGAGGAGTCTCAGACCCCTCTTGGGTGAGGAATACCTAATTTAGAGAGGGAGGCCCCTTTCAACCAATTTACCATGTTTGTGTTCATATTGGCCTTTTGATTTTACTTTGGTGTGCTCTTTGATTATTAGTTGACCTTAGGATTTTATACTCCACCTTGAGTTGTCATTATTATGAATAGTGGAGTTCCTTTGGCTCCCTCCTTTACCGCTACCTCCCCCATGAAATTCACTCATTTTATGGGAGTGAATCCATCAAATTTTCATAATGGTGTGAATAATTATGACACTCAGTCAATGCCTTGGGTCTCTAATCATTTTCCTATTGGTATGCCAAGAATGCGTTCACCCTTTCCATCCTCTCCCTTTTCTGCTTATATGAATCATAGTTTTGGATCTGAGGGCACAATGGCTCCGTCGTATACATCTTCATTTGATTGGATTCATGTCCCCCAACCAACTCTCACTATGGGGGGTTGGAATCTCCCCTCTTACAGATCCAATCCTAGCCACACTTTTTTAGGAGCCAATGTTCAAATGGGTGGTTATTCTACTTATTACACCCCATATGTGTATCCTTCGTCTACCATGCCAGTTCCTACGAACACTCTTGCCATGGTCGATCTCCATATGTCCTATGGTAATTCATACGGAGGGAATTGGTTTTATGGTATGGGCTACCCTCTTCACAAAACCCCTTCACATGGGGGCAACATATATCCCAACTTGACTAATCCTTATCATGCTTTTGGCTCTTCGCAAACATCTTCTTCAGTGATGATGCATGTACAAACCTCTATGGATCAATTAGGTGGAGGATACTACCTTTCTAGATAGGGACATGGTGTAAACCGGGACCTTTCCTGGCCTGCAATGTCTCAAAACCAGTCTTCCTCAGATCCTTGGTCTCAAATTCCACAACTAACCACTACCACCAATCCAGTCCCTACAACTCATACTGGAATTCCATCACCAACCTATGCTAGTCATGTTGGGGATTGGTCGACAACCTCTGCATGCCATGTTGAATACCAATAACCAGCCGCTGCAAGTCATGCTAGAGGCATCAAACTAGTCGTCATGAGTCATACTGGCATCACATATCCAACCTATGTGCATCATGTGGCAGATGAACCACCATCCTATGTCAGTCATGCTGAGAGCATGTTGCCAACCATTGTAAATGACAATGGGGGAATTCATATAATTGAGAAGCCTAGATGTGTAAGATGTAAGCCCAAGTTCCTTTGCAATATTTGTGAAGGAGATCACCTTACTCATTTGTGCCCTGCTATCACTGGGATACCAGAAGCGTGGTCCTCACCTAGGGGCCCTTCGGGCTCTGAGTCATCTTTGGTTTCCCAACACTTTGTTTCTCCTTTGGTTGACATGATAGTCATGCGATGTAATCATCACCTGACCCCACTCCTATTTTTAAGGGTGGTGCATATCCTAGCCTTGTTGTCTTGCATCCTATTCAACCAATGGTTCAAAAAGTAGTCATACTGATGCAATCTTCAGTCAATCCAACTCTTATTTTGGAGGGTGATGCGTCCTTCATCCATGTCATTAGAATTTCTAGTACTGCACCTTTTGAACAAGAGAGAGTTTTACTCTCCTCGAGTACTCTCCCTCCAAGTCTTGGAGAGGTTCCCTTTGACTAGGATGGTCTTGTGGGGTATCCAATTCCTCCTCCTATGCCTTTTTCAGGTAAGAGACGTTATCCAATATATCGTGGAGAAGGTAACCTCCACTAGCACTTTATCCTCCTCGACTTGGAGAGCTTTGGTTTTTCCCAAGCTTGTGTCAGCTATTCGTAAGATGCTGACCTTTCACAGAAATCCTGCACGAGAGCCTTGGCCTCCCCCATGACATGCCACCTGGAAACCACCCAACGAGTCTGATTTAAGATATTTCCAACTCATCTAAAAAGTGAAAATATTGTTGAGTGGATTTGTCTCTTTCACACTCATTAATTTGATTTGAAAGGTCATGAGTCTTGGTTAAGCTCTTTTCTGACTCATTTTCAAAAAGAAAAAATATTTCCGAGTGAACTTGTCTCTTTCACACTTGTAAATTGGATTTGAAAGGATGTCTATTTGGTGCAATTTTATCCCTTTTTCAAACCAAGTAGACTAAGATTACGAAAAATGGCATTTTTTGGCGTTAAGTTGTAATTGCATCTCATGCCCTTGCTTGCAGTATTGAGCCTATTGTCAGTTCTCGCTTTTGTGTTATAAGTCGTTCACCTTAGTAGTTTTCATCCTCAACCAAGAAGAGCCTTGTTTATATCCTTTACAGATTGACACCCTATGCCCAGGAGGAAACATTCCCCCGAGTGTCCATCTCCCACATGCACCTCCTTGCACTGAGCATAGGTATGTTCCAATGCTGGAACTAGTTTTTATTACTTGCGACACTTGTTTCCTCCTTTGTATCATAGCATTCATTTGACTATGAAAAAACAAAGAAAGATGGGCGGGAAAGGAATATTATCTTATATTGGCAGCAGTCATGTCGCCTTTGAACAGAGAATTTTTTTTTTTAGTCCACTTGTCATCAAAATTTTGGGTGTAGCATGACCTTAGGAAGCTAAGCTCATTACAAAGAGTTTTACTCCCCCGACTGGTTACTCTTTTAGTCCCTATGGAGAGTTTAATTGATGCCTCATGCATCTCAAAGTTTCATCATTGAGTCTATGTTTCCAGAGTATTCCATATGTCTCATGCTCTTGTTCAAAGAATGTCTATCAACCTGTGTCGACCACTCCTCAGAACTCTTGACTTTACACATCGGCCATACCCTCAGTGTGTCTCAAAATCACATGAAGTTGTAGCCCTATTTCTCACCCTGGTCCTACTTTCCTCATTGGTAGGTAACCTTGAACCCAACAGTCGACATTTCATCATTAGTCGTTGAGTGGGTGGTTTCCCTTGTGTTCGAAGGCAAGACATATATTCACACATTGGGTTTGGTGCAGTTTCTTGGATGCCATTATCCTTATTGGTGGTTTCCTCACCTTTGTCAACAATTTTCCTTATTGGATGTTATTCAGAGGGTATTTTTCATGTACCACTTACATCTATCACACGTGAAAGATGCACAGGGTCGTTGGTTCATAAAGATGTTCTTTGTCCGATTTCCTCCAAATCATCAAGCTCCTGCTTTGTACCTCATGCTGAATGATGAGATATTCCTTAATTCTCTCCTTTCAATGGGTCTCCTTCCATCGACTTCAGTGCATCTATTCTGGAGACGAGACCAATAGTCCTATGAGTACCTAGAGGCTTGCAGTTATTAGTGGTAGGTTCTCTCACCATCGACAGTTGGGATATATCAATTTCTCCTGATCGATGGATTCTTCAAGTGTTTGACCCCGACTCCTTTATTCACACTTGTAAGAACGTACTCAGTGCCTTGATACCTACTTTCATTATCAGTAGGTTGTCTTGCATTTGTTAACGGTATACCTTAATGACCAGTAATCAAACGAAGTATCATTGTGTTCGACCTCAACTCCTTTATTCATACAATGTAGACTTTCACCTTTGGCGGATTGTGTAGAAGACTTGAAGACATCAGTTTATAGTCGCATCTTTCCTGAGATGTTGCTACCTTTCATTGGACCAATACCTATGTGACTTCAGTGATTATGGGAGATCAGATTGTACTCCATTGTATACAGATATCTTCAGATTTATTTTGAGACTGTTTTTTTACTAGGCCTTGTTTGTGACTATGAAAACCTTTAGCATGTATCCACCTTTGTATTTCCTATTCATGGCCATGGACAGTTGTTTGGTATATTTTCACATGGATTTGCAGTGTAATTCAAATTGGTAGCCATGTGTGCAAATTCAGTACAAATTGTAATGAGAAAATATTTATTCCAGATGGGTCCCCATTACTCCACTTCTAGATCTTATAATGTATTTTGTATATCACAGATACTCCTTTGACCTCACACATTAGGGGGCATCTGTTATAGAAATATTTTCTTCACCCTATGCAAACTTGCATAGAAGGCCTTTTTCCATTTCCCTATGCAAACTTGAAGTCCCTTTTTGCAAATCCCAGATCTAAAAACATTGTTTTTCCACATATACACACCCTACATATAGTATATCATGCGTATACACAGGTTGTACCACTACATCCCGCGTACATTAGGATTTGTGCCCAAAATTAAAAAACGGTGTTGGGTTTCCATGTCACGTCACGTGATCTAAGATCCTTAGCCTTCCATATACTGGAAACATTCTGAATCGACCCTTCATCCACTTGAAGGCTACAAATGGGCCAAATCCGAGCTATAGAAAAGAGGATAAGAATTCGACTTTGAGAGAAAAGTTGCTCTGGAGAAATTATTCACTTCATATTGAGTCTGCATCCCTTTGTCCTTTTAAGCCTGAACACATTGTTTAGCCCCCAAGCTCTTCCCTACTTGTTTGAGAACCTCATTGTCTCTCTTATATGAGCTTGCCTTTCGTGGAGGATTGAAGTGGTGGAGGTCCAATTGGAAGGGGCTTAGTTTCTCGGTTTTGAATCGTGTCGGCACAGAAGTTTGTAATTCATTCACTTCTGTTGATTACATTTTAATAGAAATACTCTTTTCTTGTCCAATTAATATCTTGAAAATATTTGAATTGTTATTCCATGGACATATTTGTTATGAATGTTGATGGATTATGCTATTGAATGTTCTAACATTATATATTATCACCATATGCTTTCATTTCTTGGTTGTTGGGGACAAATTGCAGGTGTATTTCTTTGAGTCAAGTGCTCAACGGTGGACTTCATCGAACATCTGGACAAGGTAGGAATTTTATCTTGTCTTGATAGCATATTCTTTTATATAGAATACCTGAGATTAGAGTTGATTTCTGCAGTCATTTCCATCTGTTATAGTTTACCCCTATCCATAGAGAGATTTTCCTTGTCATATCTACTAATTAATTTTTCTTAACGCCACCACCTCCGAAGGTATTCTAAATCTCTTCTAATTGTTTGCTATCAGATCTGACTCTAGATCTGTTCTAGATATATAATCCATTAAAAAATAAAATCAAAAAAAAAAAAAAAAAATTGATCTCAAGAGAAATATGTTTGTGAGTCTGGAATTTTAAATGACTCTTCATTGTAAAAATTTCCTAGATACATATAAGTCTATAAATTTGTTTGAGCCATAAAAGTGAAATTTTTTGTTTGAATCTAGTTTCAGTCAATGTGTGGATTTGGGATATCTTTTTGGATATAATGTTTTGGATCCATGTTCTGGAATATGGGCTCTCCATTGGATCCATAATCGTGGCCAGAAAATGAAAGAGAACACCCGCTATTGGTCCCACACTACATGAAATGGGGGGATCGATCAAAAATTTGTTTGACAGAAAGTGGGCCACCGAATCTCAAATCGGTAAACCCAATTCCTTCATCTTTCCCGCCTACTGCTTCAACTGCATTATGGACAGCAGTACTGTTGCACTTCTATAACAATTTTCAATGCCCTTACCACTTGATCCAGTGGAAGATAAAACAATGCACGATTTTTGGTCTTCTCTATAAAAGGCGCGTGATCTGGTAGCAGTGGTAGTCCTGTAAAAGGCACGCGATCAATGGCACCCTTCTAGCGATTTGTTGCAAGCCCTCCATTGCTTTTGGATTTCTTAAGGCTTTTGGATCCTCATTCGACCTTGCTGCGTAACTGAGGCCCGAATTGGCTAGAAACAACATCCACATTGGCTGGAAAGAAGATCGGTTGGATACTTAATTGGAGAATCATGATCTGGTGAGGGAGCTACAGAAGGGGCCTTCCCACCACACTCGGCTTTCAATGTAAAGTTGGGTATAATGCAAGGCATAAATGATATCAGTATTCAACGATAGAGTCTTCAATATCTTTAGTGATATGAACCTCCAAGAGTATGATTTGATCATGCTGAGGTGGGTCAAAATTCTTTTAGGCAATTTGCTTTGATTGGGTGATGATTTCCACTATCCTTGGAATAACAAGTAAAATAATTGTTGCGTTATAAATTCTTGTGGGTTGATATATTTGATGTTGGCGTGGCATATTACAACTTTGTCAAAAGTTTAAAAGAATTTGGAGAAGAAACCATGTTTCTCTTTTGTAAAACAAAAGGATTTTTAAACCCATGTTTTGCCTATGAAGTCTTATATGCAAAATGCTAGTAGGCTTAGTGCTTGCCAAACTTTGTAAAAAGGAGTTATTAGGTTATTCTTATAAATTGAATTGGGACATGAATACCATTGAAGGTTTCTATTTGTATTGTGATCATAAAAGAGATACCTATAATAAAATTGATTTTTTTTTGTGATGACGTGTCCAAGATCCACCCGAAATAGAATAAGGGGATCTTAGGAACACTTTTCTTTGTGTGTGTATGCGGTCATCATTTTATCTTTGAAGATGATAATTTGTGTCTAGTCTTTGACACATTACATTTGGAAAACAAACACCACACATCATTCAATTTGTTGATCAAATCGACATTCAACAACAAACAGATGCAAAGAATATTCAGACACACAAATTAATGACAACATTGCAGACATCTAGCTCATCATCAAGGAATCAAAGCATCCACAAAGAATTAAATTTCAAAGACCAATCAAAACTAATTGTAAATCGAAATAGTCATTTTATAAGTGAATTTGTATCTTTGATATCATGTTGAATTGAATTTGTAACTGGGTGCATTCTCGATTGAACCCGACACCCTTTATTTTTTTGAATCCAAATTCCAATTGATGTGCATGTCCATCAATCATTGTAATAATTTTGGATTCATTTTCAGTGGTAACTGACATCCTCAACTCCCCGGAAGCAAGTTTACGTGAGAGAGTACAAGCGAGCCAGAAGAGAAAGTGAACAAGAAGTTCAAGCGAGCGTGTTCAAATGGAGCGAAGTCATGAATTATTAGAGTTTCTGAATATTCTAATAAACACCACTAAGGAAAACAAAGTGATAATGAAAAAATAAACTCTTCATTCAGTGATAAATTATTTGCAAGTGATGCAAGCTAAAGTTATACTTCTTCATGCACAATCCCAACTATTGAATGAAGAGTTGATAAATCTCAAAAATCAACAGGCAATGAAGTATTTTGAACTAGTTTTTGTTCAACACAACCCTCTCTATGATGATAATGATTATGATAATGATGATCAACATTTAGTGAAGAATAACATCAGCAAACCAATTTCAGAAGTAACTTCCAATGAAGATGAATTGCAAGAAGAAGATGCCAAAGCACAAAGTGATACAACAAGTATAAGTGAAAGTAAATGTGAATCACGTCATCAAGTACAACATGATCTTTCCAAGCATGTCATCAGACCTTGGGAAGAATTACACTTCAATAGGAATCAGCATGGCTTAGGATATGAAAATAAAAATAGTTTTCATATTCCAAATTACTCCAAACCAATTTTTTTTGTGAGTGTTGGATTTCTTCAAGAAAATTCAACTTCACTTGTTCAATTTCAACATCAGAATGATAAGTGCCAACATTGTAATCGAGTTGGTCACATGGAGAATCAGTGTTTTGATATCCATCCTTGTCAAAATTGTGGCAAGTCAAATCATGCATCAGATAAATGTTCCAAGAGGAACAAACCTGCAAGATTGAAAATTCACTATGAGTGGATTGATCCTTGGAAATGGTCATCAAAAACAAAGCGACTATATAAGTCTTACCGAAGAATTAAATCTCGAGTAAAAACCAATATTGTATCACATAACATTTTTCTACCTCACATAAGTGGTCCCATTATGGTGTAGATTTCGAGGATGGCCCTCATGAGATGATATGACATGTGATTTTTTTCCACATGCTCACTTTCTATTGTACTCAAATGGAACAAGTATGGTACTCTCTTCAACCTTGAAGGGGGGAGTACAATGATGAAACTCTCATACACCTTAAGGGGGGGAGTTCAAAATTTCAGTGACGATGGTTCATGAAGCCACTTTTTCTCTCTTCTTTCAGCTGACAAAGGGGGGAATTGATGATGGTTGTCAGACAGAAAGTTTTGACAACAACAAACAACAAATATGTCATATGGGCATGAAATTTGCAAAATAGGCAACTTCGGTTTGTAGATGACATAATTTGGCAGAATGATGGTTCTATATTTGAATCATACACAGGGATGCTGATTTTGAGAGAAATGATGTGGACATTTGGTTCACCTAGATGGTCATTGGACCTAGCAAAGGACAGATGGATCCTACTGCATTGCAGCTTGGCATTGATTGAGTTGTCAGGCATTTTCAGGAATGTGGAAGACTTGCAGCTGATTCACTTCTCTTTGTTCGCTCTCATCATATTGTAGTTCACATCAGTGAACAAAATTGTTGACATTCTAGCTCACATGATTACATAGTGAGGTTTTATAGATTTCTTAGCATCCAGATTTGGCAGTTTTTCAGGCAGTTCTTCATTGTGGCTCAGCTCAGGAGTTTCAACATGAAGACTTGGAGATGTACTAGTTTATGCACCTTCTTTGCTGGTATTATTACTCAGACTTATGATTGAAGGGGGGAATTTTAGCCTCTTTCTCATATACAATCATTAAGTCTTAGTATACCACCTTTATTTATTTTACATACTAGGATATAGTTGTTATCCTAAGTGTGTTTCTAGATTCCTATATTGTCTCCTCCTACCTTATCTCCTGATGAGGTGTCAATGTGAGAACAATTGAGGTGGTTTCATTATTTTATTATATATTTGTATCATCAATATGAATACAATGTTGAGAATTGTGGCTTGAGGCCTTCTCTGCCAATCTTCTTGTCCTAATATTCTTATGCTCAATTTCTTCAATCGGGTAGGTGTAATCATGAAAAATAAATTGTTTATTTTATTGAAAGTACAGATCATGAATGTTATTCAATTTCCCCATTTATACTTTGGAATAATTGAATGGCCAACATTGTCAACACGTTAATGTCTTCAAAGAAAGGTAGCATGGCTACGATGAAAGGCATAATGTATAGAGACCTGAGAAAAAGCCAATAAAGCACCTTTCTCATTGCATATATATAATTTTGGACGTGTGTTGATTTCTTTACTCTTGAATATATCATCAAAGAGATTTCAGAATGTCTACCCCATATTTTCTTCATGCCACCACCTATAGTACTCCATTACAACCAGATCATGGACATATAATCCATGAAGAGAAAATATTTGAATGCCGAATTATTAGGAGAAAATCGTTAGAGACCCAACTAGCCTCTCATGTTTTAAAGAGGACCAGTGGCATTGATCCATAACCACTTATTAACACATGAAAAGTGAAAGTGATGACTGCAGGGACATTCATGTAGTTCAATACCATCGTCATAGACCGAGAAATATATACAACAAAATGCATCGTGGGGGTTCCCTCATGGCTTTTGGAAAACCATTTATCTCTTCAAAGGTCACCATGAGGGGTCGATATGTGCTTTTAAAAAACACTTAAGAGGTGGATACGTGTTGACAAAGTGTCCTCAGACATGTAATTTTATTAATAAGGAAAAAGTAATTACAATAAGAAGTGAGGACTCATAATCTCCTTTAGCCTCACTTGAAGAAGGAGCTTGTTTATATAGATCAACTCTACACTAAAATCTAGGAGAACAACCAATCACATAATCACATGAGTATGATAGGTGTCCTTTACATAGAAGCTAGGTGTCCTTATCCTAACAAAATAGAATAAACTAATTTCTAAAAACATTTAAACTAGAAAATACTTAGACTATATAACTTTAGGATTATGAGGCTAACAATCCCCCCTTTAATCCGAAAGTTCATTTTTACAAATACCAAGTTCATCTCTAAACTTAGTGAAATTTATTCTACCAAGAGGTTTGGTAAAAATATCTTAAGTTTGATCTTCAGATGGATAGAACTGAGGCTTGATGATGTCTTTGATGATGAGTGATCTGATGAAGTGGTACTTGGTGTTGACATGTTTAGTATTTGAATGAAATAGTGGATTCTTGGCCATGCTTATTGCTGACTAATTGTCGATCAATAAAGTAGTTGGTTATTTATGAGATTCACCAAGATCTTGTAAAATTATGCATAGCCATACAATCTCACATGTTTCTTCCCATACGGATATGTACTCTGCATCTACTGAAGAATTGGTAATTGTGGTCTTCTTTTTTCAATTCCAAGATATTGTTGTTGAACCCATATTCATTAAATACCCTGAAGTTCATGTTCTATCATCAATGTCACCTAAAAACTCAACATCTGAATATCAAGTGTTAAATTTATGTTTCTTTTGTAGAGAAGACCAAAATATATCTCGATACCCTTTTTGTTGAATTCCAGTGAATTTCCCTTGGTTCCTGCATAAACCTTGAAATTATACTGACTGAATATGACAAATATGGTCTAGTATTTGTCAAATAAATGATACTTCCAACCAGTTTCTAGTACCTTGTACTGTTTACCAATTCCCCCCCTTCAAATTTTGAAAGTTTCAATCTCTTCTCCATGGGAGTAAGAGAAGGTTTACAATCCTCCATGCCAAATTTATTTAACAATTCAATGGAATACTTAGTTTGAATAAGAAATATTTGATTAGGATGTTGAGATACTTCAACTCCAAGATAATAATGAAGTGTCCCTAAATCAGTCATTTTGAACCCTGCTTTAAGTTGTTCCTTAACATGTTTGATGTGAGCTTCATTATTTCTTGTTATGATTAAGTCATCAACATAGAGTACAATTATCACCATGTGCTTATCTTTCATTCTCAAATACAATGTATCATCTGATTCACTTCGCTGAAAACCCACCTTTCGTAGGTAATCATCCATTTTTTCATACCAAGTTCGAGGAGCTTGTTTCAAGCCATATAAATCCTTCACAAGTTTGCAAACTTTATGTTCTTGTCCTTCTACTTCAAACCCTTGTGGTTGAGTCATGAAAATATTTTCTTTTAGATCACCATTCAGGAAGGCACTTTTGACATCCATTTGATGTAATTTCCAACCATTATGTGCAGCCAAATTGATAACCATTATGATAGTATTCCATTTAGTTGTGGGTGCAAAAGTTTCTTCATAATCAATTCCTTCATGTTGAGCAAAACCTTTAGCAACAAGTTCTTCTTTGTACTTGTCAATTTTACCATTGGGCTTGTACTTTACTCAATAAACCCATTTACAACCAATGGGATTAACATCATGTGGACAATCAACTAAGTTCCAAGTCACATTTGCAAGTACTGAATCATATTTATTGATTATTGCTTCCTTCCATTCTTTATGTCCAACTACTTCAGCAAAAGAAGTAGGTTCAGTGGAAGCATGAGTAAAATTATCTTTTGATCTTGAAGATCCCCTAGTTCTTGTTTTGTTAATTTCATCTAAATGAACATCTTTGATAAGTTGTTAGGCCCACTTTAGGTTCTTATGTTGAGGGGATTGTGGATATGAATCACCATTATTATTAAAAAGAGGATTTTCAAAAAATGAGGCTCTTCTTTCATGTGAAGTATCTGAGGTTGGAGAAGATTCTTTTGAAGATTCAGTATCAGAAGAATCTTTTGTAGTTTCATTATCAGATGAATCGAAAGAAATTTTTGATAAAGAGATGTATTCTAAAGAAACAAAGTCTTTTTCAAACCAAAATGTTTTCTTTGACTTGTTCAACTTACCTTTACCCTTAGTTTTTTTCTTCTCTAAAGGACTAAGGAGATTATTAATATCATCAAAAATTTTACTTTCATTTTCATCAAAAATTACATCTCTAATGACAATGAATTTTCCATCTGAAAGAAACCTATACCCTTACTTTTCATCAGAGTATCCAATGAAGATACACTTCATACTTTGGTTTTCTACTTTAGTCCTCTTTTCCTTAGGAACTAAAGCATAACATGTTGATCCAAACCCTAAGATTATTTACCTTGGGTTTAAAACCGTACCAATCTTCATAAGGTGTTTGTCCATCTAAAGCTGATGTAGGTGATTGATTTCTGAGATAAATTGCAGTATGGACTGCTTCAACCCAATATTTTGTGCTCAACCCTTTAAAATGCATCATATATCTTTCCATGCCCATGAGAGTTCTATTCATCCTTTCAATAAATCCATTATGGTGTGGAGTATAAGAATTTGTTAGTTTCCTCTGAATTCCATTGTCTCGACAATAATCATTGAGTTTAGTTGAAGTGAATTCTCCTCCATTATCTATTCTCAAATATGAAACCTTTTCTCTTGTTGCATTTTCAACCATATGTTGAAAATTTACTAACTTTTCAAAATCTTTAAACTTTGCCTTTAAAAAGTGCACCCATGTCATTCTAGTGTATTCATGAATTAACAATATAAAGTATTGAGATCCACCGAAAGAAGATTCCATTGGACCACATATATCAATGTGAATCAACTCCAAATACTTTGTTGCTTGCCATGAGCTGGTTGGAAAAGATTCTCGCTTTTGCTTGCCAAAATTACAAGATTCACACTTAGAATTTTCTCTCTTGAAAGTTGGAAAACCCTTTACCAAATCTTGGGACTTAAGTTTCAAGAGAGCATCAAAGTTTATTTGACCAAATCGAAAATGCCATAATCTGAATGAAGACATTTCATAATTCATTGTTGTTGCAACATCATTCTTTCTTGGGATAACTTTTCCCTTCATTATTAGCAATTTCCCATCTTCATATCCTGACATTATTGTCTTCAAGTTATCCTTCTCTGACTTAATATTGACCAAACCATATTGCATGATGCTATGATGTCCAGCTTATCGAGTTGTGACTAAGGATAACAAAATTTGCTTAAAAGTTGGTACATACCAAACATTTGAAATCCATTTTTCACCAATTCCAGGGAGAAACAATTTCACCGAACCTTTTCCTTGAGGTATATGAGTTGTATCATCATCCAAATAGATGGGATTTATTTGAACATATTGATAATTCCAAAAATAGTCTTTGTGATAAGTCATATGTTGAGTAGCCCCTATGTCTAATATCCAATCATTTTCAAATGAATCTTCTTGTTGAACTACTGTGAAAACATATTCATATTGATCATCCTGGTAATCTTGATCCTCTACATATTGAGGTGATTGTTAAGAATTTGAATTTTATGTTTACTTAAACTTTGGCAATTGATCATTTCTTGTTAGAAAATTTGATGCATAATGTCCCATATTTAAACATCTCTTACATTTCACTTCACTGAAATTCCTTCCTCTTCTTGACTGTGCATTATTATTGTGAGGAATACTTTGAAATTTTTGTTGATTAAAATTGCTACAACCTCTACCTTGACCAAGACCTCAGCCATGGCCCCGATTAGAAGACTGATTCTGAAAATTTCCAAAATTGTGTTTACCTCTTCCTTTAGAACTTTCAACTTTAGTGAATATAAGATATTCTCCTAATTATTTTTGTTTTCCAAAAGATTTACTATGTTGAGCCAATAATTCACTAAGTGATTCAAAATTCACAATTGATAACTTATCAGTTACTTTCAAAGTCTCAAGAAAATTATTATAAGATTGAGGAAAGCCATTTATCACAATGGAGACAAAAAAACTATCTTCAAGTTTAGGAAAACCACCTTTGATGACTTCCTGATGAATGTTCTTAATCCTTGAAATGTATTCTAATACATCACCATTATCTACTAATATTTGTTTAAGTAATTTCATTTGTAGATCAACTCTTTGAGATGCAACAGGAGTATCAAAAAGCTTCTTGAATAGATTCCAAGAAGACCATGCATCTTTGGAATTCTCAATATGTACAAACATGTGTTCAATTACAGAAGAGCGCAAAAAAGTAAGTGCTTTTTCATCTTTCAAATGCCATTTTTCTAAATAAGAACCATTGGTTAGCTTAGTTGGAGCAGTATCACCATCACAAATATCACGCCATAATTCATTATAAATCATAGTGTTTTGCATGTGCCAACTCCAAGATTTGTAATTCTTGGGTCCATCTAACTTATCTGATTCTGTGAATAAATTGATTAATTTATACATGATGGTAGATTTCCTTATTGCAAAAATTGCAAGTTAATGATCACACCACCACACTGAATAATCCTCAAAACACCAAAAAAGAGAGACACAAGGCACCAGAAAGAAAGAGTACATAATCCACGCAAAAAGAGCACTTTTAAGGGCTTGGATTTGACCCTTTAAAAGTATCGTTGGAAAAGGAATTTGAGAGAGTATTTCACTGGACTCTTCTCAACTTCTGAGCTTCAAGGTTACAATCAAATCTTTCAAAATTTGACCTTTTTTTACAATATTTTTAGCCTTTTGCAAATAGCAAAAAATGTGCCCCCCTTGAACTAGAAAATTAAAAACACTTCTCAAAAATTAATAACCAAAAATCCTTTTGAACATCAATTAAATCCACTTATCAGTCCACATCTGTATGTGAAACAATTTGAAAAATCATAACCCATAAGTTAAAAAACAGTGTTGTTGTTCATTTCCGGTCTAGTTGATGATATGGTCCACAATATGGTCGCCAATACGGTCCACTATATAGTCCACGATACGATCCCTGATATGATACAACACTGCACCTCCATATTGTAACACTTCTAGCTCTCTGCTCATGAAGTTTAATAAGAAAAGGCTCGTCTCTTTTTATATGTAGAAAATTCAAGCGATCCAACCATAGCAAAATTGCCCACCTTAACCGTGCAAAAGAGGCACCAGATTCGTTAACTAGTAGACGATACATACACAGATCTGAAATTAAAGTTAATGTTGATCAGATTATACCCTTCATTCTGCGATGTTGTGAATTCTCGGTCCTTGATATGATCCATGGGCTAAGTTCATTTAGGGATCCCAATGAAAAAACGCAAATCAGTGAAAAACTTCTTCCACACGGGATCTCTCCAGATCTTCAGAATGGGGTCAAATTCAAGGGTTTCTGCAATGGTGATCCTGTTATTTTCGATGGCCATTTTTTTATGGGGTTCTTGTGAGATCCATTTTGTTCAACTGAGATCTAACACTTCTGTTGAATTCATATGTGATCCATGATACGGTCCTCATTTTGGTCCTCCAAAAAAAAACTAGTATTCGTCCACAACCAAGCGTGGATGCGGTCTTCGATATGATCCAGGATTCAGTCTGTGATACAGTCCTCGATATGATCCAGAATTTGGTCTGCGATACGTTCCAATATTTAGTGTGTGATACAGTCCTCGATACCATACTCCATTGCACTTTGAATTGGGTGATTTTAGATTTACGCAGGGTTTCTCCATATCTAAAACAACTGATTCAAGGATCTTAGATCTGATGGTCGAATGGTAGCAGAAGCTTGAAAACATAAATTTGTAATCTACAACTCTAAATTTAAATTGCCATATTTATAAATAGATCTGAAGCAATTTTTACAAAATGAACCCTCTTAATTAATTGAAAAAACAATAGTGCATCTTAAGATCATAAAACAATGTAGATTTATAATAGATCTTCTATGATCTTGAGATTTACAAGCCTAACTATTGATTTAGATACAATAAATTTGCATATTTAGAGCTATAAACAATATAAAATAGCTCTAGTAAACTAATCAACAATAAAATGAGGATTAAATCTGAAATAAAATCAACAAATTGATTTTTGAAAAATATGCAATTAAAAAACTAAAATTTCCTTACCTTAAACAACAACAAATTATCTCATTATTGTTGCCCTTGAGTTTGAAGACATCCGGGTTGATCTCAATGAGTCTTCCTTGCTTCCTCAATCCATCACCAATTCTCTTCCATCACAAATTCACCATGGCTCTCATACCATGTTGACAAAGTGTCCTTAGACACACAATTTTATTAATAAGGAAAACGTAATTACAATAAGAAGTGAGGACTCATAATCTCCTTTAACCTCACTTGAAGAAGGAGCTTGTTTATATAGCTCAACTCTAAACTAAAATCTAGGAGAACAACCAATCAGATAATCACATGAGTGTGATGGGTGTCCTTTACACAGAAGCTAGGTGTCCTTATCCTAACAAACTAGAATAAACTGATTTCTAAAAACATTTAAACTAGAAAATACTTAGACTATAGAACTTTAGGATTATGAGGCTAACAATACGATCAATCCTTTACTTGCCACATATCACCATGAGAAACCACTATACATCACCACAGAACCTCCACTTTTATCCTTTGTGCAACTTTCATGGGGGGTAAACTGAGTCGTTGGATTCCCATCAATCTTGTATAGTCAGATCGGTGTTTTCTACCAGGAAGAGTTTTTGGTCATGAATTGAACATCCATATTAATAGCTTGACTCGACCTTTGACTATTGACTTAGGCACATAGTTACCTATAAACGTTGACTTGGAAAATTTATAGTTAAAGGTACATGACTCATCTCTAGACACATGCTTCGATTGGGTGTTGGGCGTGACTTGAATTTATATTAGGCTCTATGGATAATACTCAAAAGTATGATTTGATTTGGGCACTAAAATTAATGGAAAAATATGAGCAAGTGGGTGCATTCTATTTAATAGATTGACATGAATAAATCTTTAAGACATTTACAAATAATGGTAATGTATTTAAATAAAAACTTATGAACCTGGCCATGTAAAATAAATGTGTATTTTTTTGAATTTTTAACCTAGTTCTAAAGAATGGTAGGATTTGATAAGACCTCACAAAATTAAAGAGTTTAACTAATAAGACAAAAATTCTAGAGGACTTAGCAAATGGGAAACTTAAGGTGACAGAACACCAACAAATTTTATGCAACTATGGTGAGAAGCCAAAAAATTTTATGGTGTCAATTTATGTTACAACATTAGACTCCATTTGGGGATTGTGTCTCCATGTGAAACATGAAAGAATTGTAGACCATGTGCCTTCACCATTTCTTGAAAACTTGCTTCTGTCCATTACTGCAACCTATAAATTCCTGAAACGCTTCCTCTGCTCTAATAACCCTACTTATTCACAACTGAACAAACTATCTGCACTACTTCAAACTGAAACCAAGATTGCTCGAAGCTTCTACACAAACTTTAAACTAGAAAAGTGAAATAAATGCTCAACAAAGGAGTTTATTTATGTACAAGACACTCCTATTCTAGTTAGCTCAAACCATCTATTCAAGTATAAGCATACTTCCAATGATATTAGGTAATCTTCTTTATGATGGAATGAGCTTCTATCTTACAATTGTCTGAGAAAATAAAATAATATATATATATATATATATATATATATATATATATATATATATATAATATCTGCAGTAAGAAGTTCATTGGCACCTTGCACTTACAATTGTAAATTGGTAGTCTTTTGAATCCTATGACATCCAACATATTGGATATTGAATATTGCAACCATAAGGAAAATGGATCATGAAAAGTATGAGAACTAAGAAATTTCTCAACAATTGAAAATGAGACTCCTTCTTTGTGGTTGAGTTGACTGAACTTCTTTTGAAAATTATTTGATCTTTCCAGTGTATTACTGAGAGGAGGTTCTTCCACTTGTACATCAAATGAGAAAGATGCAAGAGACAATACATTGTATTCATCTTTATAAAAGTCAATATCAACATCATCAATTTGTTGTTCATAACTATCACATAAGTTATCATTAAAAATTTCAGTAAACGATAGTGGAGGAATCAACCCTTTAAATTATGTTGCCTCTTCATTAAAATCCTCAGATTCAACATACATTGGTCCATTGATGAAGATTGTTGAACATGTTGATATGAAAATTTGTTGATCAACATTAACCTGATATTCATCATACTTGGGTTGACTATTAGGAATTTATGAAGATGTTAGCTAACAAATTTTCTCTCCCTCTTTGTCTTTGTCAATAAAACAATTTTGGATTTGATCATTTTGAATAAACTCTTGAAGTTCAATTTCTTCATTACCAATTTTATGCTTATCATGAATATTGTCATCCATATTTTTAAGAAATTCAACAGTCATTGCACTTCATGATCATCCTTCAAAGAATCTTGAGTACTATCTTATTTAAATTTATCATCAACAAATTCCTCGTTCTCATCACGGAAATCACTTAGAAAATTTATGCAAAAATTAGTTTCCCAATCATTAACATGTTGTTGATCTGGAATAGTTGAAGGCCCTTTTTGTTTCTCAACAATATGAGTTAAAGAAATATGCATATCTGGTTTATCTTATTCATCTTCTTCTCTTTGCTTCTTTATATCTATATCCTCATCCTTCATTTGACCAAGCAGCTTCCCACAAGCCCATAGATTGTTTTCAATCTCCTCGACATCAACAAACATTTGTTCCAAAGTTGGAGACTTCCTTTCTCTGAGATAAAAGGCCAAATCAGGATGAAGTGCTAATGTATAGTACACCTTAGCAGCAGTTTTAGAAGGACAACTTTCAACAGGAAAATTGTGATAAGCATTTTTAAATCTTTTGTTGAACTTTGTAACAATTTCATCATTTCTTCTTCTAATAGTATAAAACTTTGTTAGATATTGATGATGGGATTTCGTTTCATCCCATTTGTGCAAGAAAATATCATGATAATTAGTCCAAGACTTAATGGAGCCAGTTGCTAAGTCTCTAGACCATAGTTTGACTTCTCCTTCCAAATACTCAGTGAACATTCTCATAAAGACACCCTCATGGTGAATATCTAAGCAATATGTGAAATGTTCAAAGGCCTCCATGTGCTTTTCTGCTGAAATGTCATCTTCTCCATTGAATTTAGGAAGATATTTGAAAATTTTGGGAGGTAAATCATGAAGGGGAGATGGAAACTTAAGAGGTTTATAACTATTTATAACCCAAGGATGGATATTTGTAGATTGTTCAGAATGTATACTATTGACTGTAGGAGTTGGTATATAAATCCCATTCTCAACTGGTTTACAAGACTTGCTTTTCTTTGGAACAATAGGGATTTGGAATTTTTGTTCAAGAAAAAATTCAAAAGGAAATAATGCAAGAGGCTCATCACTATTTACAGAAGGAACTAATAATAAAGGCTTATTTATGTGAGTAATATAAGAAGAAACCAGGGTGACTTTTTCTATGAAAGGAGATGAATTTTTGAACTTATGATCCTTTGAATGTACAAGATAGCAGAAAACGTTTTTCAAATGTATAAGAAATAGTACCAGAGGACCAATCAACAGATCTAAAATTTCATAAAAGAAACTTTCCATTTGGTAACTGATTATTCTAAAACAGTTTTTCATTTCTTTGTCAACAGGTCTCACTTCCCAGTAGAGTTTTGAAAATTTGATTGGAATCACAATGGAGTTTCTAGGTGAAGACTTGATTGAAAAATAAACTCAAAGATCTTTTGTAGCCTACTCTCTAACTCTCATTTACCAGCAAGAATAATAACTTGTCTTTATTATATCCCAAGGAAAATATCTCAAACCTTCGTCCCCGACAACGACGCCAAAAATATGTTGTAACTTAAGACTGTTTTTGGCTACTTAGAAACCATGCCAATACATATTGAACCAATTTTAGATACAAGTTGTCTCTTGGACTAGAGGGGGATCCCTCAAACACAAATAGAAACTAGTTGTTGATTGTCACTAAGACACAGCTCATATCATTAAGCACAATTGCCAAATTTAAATGTTGAAGAAAAGGATAAACAAGGTTGAAGATAATGATGACAACAAATTGGAATAAAAAGGATGTAACTTCATAGATCGTAGGCCTAATCCATTTGGCATGGATTATCATTCAATAAATCATAATTGTTGGTAATGATAGGTGGAAGAAAGGAAAAAAACAATAAATCTCAGGCCTAGTAGTGAGTAAGGAATTCTTTGCATATTTGAGATGAAGAATGATTTTGTTGGGCATAAGGTAATGAATCCAACAAAATATCAAATGCATAAGCTGAGTACCAAAAAGTAATTTCAATTTCAAACATTATGAAGTCTCTTTAATTGATTTGCAACAGTGGTGGTTGTACCAAATTGCTTCTTACAATTTCAATCAAATAATGAGATAATGAACATAGATGAATCATAAGAAACTAAATACGGGAAAATAGAGAAGAAAATAGAGCTCAAGATAAATGAGAGATGAATCCAATACATTAAGTTTCCTGACTCAGATATTTACAAAAGAATGTTCTCATAGGCTTATTCTCCAAGAAAAACACACTCTCCTTGTTGCCAAAAAAATCCTAACCTTCCCCCTTTAAAAATGTCTTCAACTGCTTATTTTATGGTTCTTGAATGCTAGCTTGATGCCTTCAAATTTAGAATTGCTTTTCTAAAATAGAATTAAGGTTGAAGAAGATTTTGGCAGTCCTAACACCTCAACTCCATGTGTTGTCCCATTTCTCTGAAAAATAGAAATATGCTTATCATTAATTCTCCAATATTCCTATATTGACACTTGTTTTGTCTTGTCTTGTAGCCTTCTAGAAGATTTCAAGATTTTGGTTATTGAAATAGAATTTGTTGTTAAAAAAATTTAACATGTGCTTGCAACATTTACTTTTTTAATTGTTGGATTGTTAACATCCCAAAATACCCAATGCATATATTTTTTACATTTGTTGTTGGCAATAAATGCAACCCGCGGGCATATTTGACTTGTAATATTAGACAAAATCTGGTAGGTGTAGTCATGCAAAATAAATTGTGTATTCTATTGAGAATAGACATCATGAATGTTATTCCATTTCCCCATTTATAATTTTGAGTAACTGAATGGCCTACACTATCAGCGTATTAATGTATTGAAATAAAGGAAGCATGGCTATGATGAAAGGCACAATGTATGGAGACATGAGAAAAAACCAAGGAAACAACTTTCTCATTGCATATATATAATGCTTGACGTCTGTTGATTTATTTATTGTTTAAGATATCATCAAAGAGCTTGTGAAATTCCACCTATAATACTCTGTTACAACCAGATCACGGACAGAAAATCCATGAAGAGAAAAACCTTGAATGTCGATTTCCCAGGAACAAATCGTAAAGAGGACCAGTGGCATTGATCCGTAACCACTTATCAACACATGAAAAATGAAAGTGATGATTGCAAGTACATTTACATAGTTCAGTACCTATGTGAAACATATATAACAAAATGTGTTGCAGGGGTTCCCTCATGGTTTTTGGAAAACCATTTATCTCTTCAAAGGTCACCGTGGGGGGTTGAGATGTGTTTTTAAAAACCATTAAAGAGGGGTTCACGATTTCTCCTTTACTTGCCATGTATCACCATGATAAACCACTATACAACACTGTGGACCCCCACTTTTATCCTTCGTGCAACTTTTAGGGGGGGGCGGTAAACTTAGCCATTAGATTCCCATCAATCTTGGATAGTCGAATTTGTGTTGTCTATCGAAAAGAGTGTTTGGTCATGAATTGAACATCCTGTTAAATATAATGTAACCTCAACATGCTGACTGTACACTGCCAGCTGTCCTGGCCAGCTGTACTTTCTTTTCTTGATTTGCTTGAGACTATTTAGATCAGCTATTTCCCTTTGCACATTACTACTTCATTAACTCTTCTCATTATACTTTCTTCTTACATTCTCAATATATTGAATATTATTTCTGCTCTATTCTTTCTCTCTGCATTTCTTTCTTCACAATTTATCATGGTATCAGAGCTTCAGCTGTAAGCCTCTTCACATAGACTGGAGAGCAACACGATCCTCACAGCGTAGAGCTTACACGGGTCACGAGAGCACGTGACACAGACTTTTCACAAGGCTTGGAGAGTTGTCCATAATACTCTCAAAAGATCCTCGTAGGAAGCTCACGTGAGGAAGCAAAGCACTATATGCTCAAAAGTTCGAGCAAGCAGAGAATGCAGAAGGAGAAACTCTAAGGAATCGTGAACAATTTCATATTCATCAAAGATTCACGAAGAAGAGCTGCAGGAGGCAGGAACATTTGAAGAATTCAAAGAAATTCATTCAAATTTGTGAAAGATTGCTGCAGGAGGCAGAATCGTTTAAAGAATTTCAGGAAATATCTCTCCTCCGTCAAAGACTGCAGCAGAGAATAGTAAGATTCAAAGAACTCATGAAATTCTTTCAAATCTTTGAAAGATTCACGAATTTTTCTTCCATAGGAGAAAATCCTTGCAAAGGCAGCAAAGAACATGTCAGAGGAGCCAAGAACGAGAAAGAGTAGCTGTAAGATCCGTCCTGCGAAGAGATCGGAGGCGAAAATCCAGTTTAGAAGCGACGAGGAGAGCGCAAAAAAGGTGAAAGAATCACAGCCATTAGACCTTGCGCAGAGGACCAATAGTCGTCGGATCTATGGGAAAGTGCATGAGGATTAGTCCTCTGGAGCACACAGGAGAAATTTTGACTTGCGAAGTCACAAAATCATCTGGACTGTCCATCAAGGAGGACACGTGGCGAGATCTCGGCATTTCACTCACTCGCAAGGTCTAAAGGTCAGAAGACTGCCATGAGAATTCACGAATAGCGAAATCTTGAGTCATTCTGGACTATTGGATCGAGAAAGATTGTGAGCCGTCGATCTAACGCTATCGCAAAATCAGGAATCGGGAGTTAGACGAGAAAAGGAGACTGCACTCGAAACCCCGATACGCGAAATCTTGAAATCACGGATTACCTCAAAAGAAAATTTTGAGAAAGAATCTGGACCGTCCATCTCAAAGGACAGGTGGCAACAGATCCAAGCGCCATCTCATTTCGGCATCTCGGCATTCGTGGTTTGGGTAACTCAGTGACAAGACTTCTAAAGTCGTGAAATAACGAATCACGAAATCCCGAAAGGATCTGGACCGTCAGATCACAGGAAGATCTGGACCGTTGAAGTGTCCAAAGGGAAGTTTCAGCATTTTAGAGTTCGGGATTTCATGAACTCGGAGGTTCACAGAGAGAGAGCCCAAGAGTTGGGTATCCCAACTCACGAAGTCGCGAAGTTGCAAAATCATGAGGAGTAAGGACACTTGTTGGATCCAGAGAATGGGAGGACCGTTGGATCAAGAACCCCATCACGTATCGCGTATTCATAGGTTCAGAGGTTGAACGAATCTCTATTCGACTATAGAAGTCGTGAAGTGTCGAGAGTTGAGGCACGAGGGAACATGTCACAGAGCCCTAAGGTGGGGCCCACGTGATAGATAGGTAGAGACGCGTCACCCAGAAAAGGAGTCAACACTCCGTTGATTTCTCGCATCTTGGGGATTCGTAGGATAAGAGCGTGAAGGCTCGATGCTACAATCTGTGAGGTTGCGAATAGCAAAAAGCGTCAAGGGAGGAGTCAACCCAACGTTGACTTATCGCATCTCGGGAGATCGCAATAGGGGGGCACGAGAGTTCAACCCATTAACTCATGAAGCTGCGAGTTTCGAAAAGGACTTTGGGTTAAGCCCTTGGTCATAGCGTTGTGGTAACTCGGAGGATAAATAACCGGCACAGACATCGCTATTCTCCAAATCGTGAAAATCCAATAGCGCTTTAACATTTAGGCATGTGGTCACATTGTACAGAGACTAAGGGCCAATCCAAGGCCATTAAGCTATCTTCGACACTTCGGTGATCAGAAGTTGGAGAGACAAGAGTTCAGAGGACTCGTATAATGAAGTCCCGAAGTCAGAATCGCGAAGTCGAAACTCGCAAAGTCAAAACTCGCGAAATCTGGAATCGCAGAGTTCCGAAGTCACTGCAAGAAATTAGCAGATCTGGTTTAAGCGCAAGAAACAGGTAAACACAAATTTTTCCAATTTTTTTTTCTATTTTGTCAAATTCTTTAAATATGGCGACGTCTAGCAATTTAGGACCAACTCAGGTCCGATTCTTCTTGGAAAGAACTATGAGTTCTGGTATCTTAGAATGAGATCGTTCTTGCAAGCACAAGAGTGTTGGGATCCAGTGGATAATGGATATGTGGAACCAAATCTAGCAGACCTTGCCACCATGACAAACCAGCAGAGAATTGCTCAGGCAACTCAGAGGAACAGAGAAAATAAAGCTAAATTCTGGATTCAAAATTCTGTGGATGATTCGATTTTCTCAAAAAACACAGGCGCTAGTACTTCAAAACAGGCCTGGGACATCCTTAAATCAGCCTACCAAGGCAATGACAGGGTCAAAACAGTCAAATTGCAGACCTTGAGGACACAATTCGAGACTTTAAGAATGACAGAGTCTCAAAATGTGGATCAGTTTATGACCAGAGTCATGGGAATTGTGAACCAGATCAGATTGGCTGATGAAGCCATCGTTGATCAACGCATAGTTGAGAAACTCCTTAGAAGTTTACCAAAGAAATTCGAAATGGTTATTACAACAATCCTTGAATCCAAGGATCTGTCACATTTTTCAACAGAGGAACTGACTGGTTTCCTGGTGACACATGAGACCAAACTGCATCTCACAGATGAGTCAATCGCCAATGCCTTCAAAACTCAATTCTCCTTCAGTAAAGGGAGAGGCAGAGGAAGAGGCAGAGGTCACCAAGGATGAGGGATACAAGTGACCAACACTCGAATGGAGGTAACAGACAACAGAGCCAGCATCAAAATTTCCAAGGTCACAGACAACAACACCAGAATCATAACTTTCAGCCTCAAAGAGGCAAAGGGAGAAGATCAAATGGCAAATCAAGCATACAATGATATCACTGCAAAAAGTATGGGCACTATGAATCTGAATGTAGGAAGAAGCAAGCATATTGGCTCTCAAGCAGAGCACATGTGTCAAATCATACGGGAGAAACCTCAAAAGGTATGTTTCTCTCCTGCCACAAGACTGAAGAACAATCTAAAGATCTCTGGTTGCTGGACAGTGGATGCAGCAATCACATGACAGGTAACAAAGATTTACATTCATGCATTGATTCTTCAATCTCATCTGATATTACACTTGGAAATGATTCCTTAGTCAAAGTTCAAGGCAAAGGAACTGTACCTATTCTTACTAAACAAAATGAAAAGAAAGACATAAATAATGTCTATCATGTTCCAGATCTAAAACATAATATGCTAAGTTGTAACACCTTGTTTCCCCCAGTTTGTAAAAATAACTGGACTGGCCAAGAACTATGGCAAACTCATAAATGTGAATATGTGATGTAAATGGACCTTGAGTAAAAGGTCAATAAATGTGAATAACATTATGAATTTTATTGCAG
>ML806295.1:0-10434 GCA_009831015.1 Picea engelmannii
ATTGCCTCATATCAACCCCTTTTTCATTATTATCACCTTTAATACTTTATTAAGCTCCATAATTTAATATATTTCTGAACAGCTAATTTGAACACATAAATACTTTATAAGTTAACTATTATGAATTATTATAACTATCATTCTCAACAACTTTATCTTTATCTTCTTTCCTTAGTTGTTTCTTTATCTATTCTAATTAATTCCTTCACATTATTATCTTCCCCATTGCCCTCATATCAACCCCTTTTTCATTATTAATCTACTCATCCACTTTTAATACTTTATTAAGCTCCATAATTTAATATATCTCCGAACAGCTAATTTGAACACATAAATACTTTATAAATTAACTATTATGAATTATTATAACTATCATTCTCAACAACTTAATATATTCTTTCAATGGACAATTTAAATTCTTTCATTATTTTATTAATTTCACCAACTCTTTTACTTTAACAATTTTTTATTAATTTTGAATATTTTATCTCAACAGCTATTTGACTTTATCAATCATCTCTCTTCCTATAGCTATTGGCCTATCCTTTTCTTTAAATACATTTCTCAACACTTTTTTTCAACATATTAACTTTGTTGTCTCTGATGATGGGTGGAGTGTCCACTCGAAACATTGGACGTTTCAAAACCATGCACAGTTTTTATCCAAAAGAATTACTAACATTATGACTAACTGTGGAAACTTACATTCTCACTGTGGAAACTTACATTCTCAAACTCTTTATCTTCTTTTCTGTAATTCAACTCCCACCTTTTTGACTAAAGTTTTTGCACCTTTTGTTTGTTTTTTTGTTTTATTTCGTTTCATATAGAAATTGGTGTTTTACTATCATTAATTGTCTGTGCATGTAAGAATTTAACTGTTTGCATGTTTATAGGTTTCCCATTAAAATGATTAACTGTGTTCCATTTTTTTGTGCCTGATCATGTGCGTCTGTTTTTACAATGATCTTTATAATTTGCAGGCCTGTGAACAATATCTTTATGAGAGACTAGATGTATACGAGTCAGCCGTGGGTGCACCAGAGTCAAAAGAATCACCCCATATAGAAAAGTTCCCTCCATCATTCCAAGCAGTTCCTTGCAAGCCTATTGTTTTAGACACCGCTGTCAATGCAATTGAGTTTCCATCACTTGAAAATCATTTAAAGAGAGAAGACAAGAAGAGTCTCTTTGGCAGATGGTGGCGGTAGGCTGTTTTTGGCAAAACATATATTAAAATGGAAATTTCAATAAGTAGTGAGCCAGCTACAATGTCTGGTTTATCTCCTAAATCATATTAAATATTCTTATTGGTTTTGAAGAAGTATTCCTGAGCTAATGTATTGGACAGTTTGTTATGGTACAGAGTTACCAGGCAAGGTTTATTTTATTGATAGGAAATTTTGATATCTTGTTTCGGGATTTATGCGTAAAAGCAACTGCAAGCCATGTCTTTTTGGTCAATCTGACTTGGTTGTATTTTTGTGTACTGACATCAGAATCTTGCAGTAGGAAAAAATGGTGAATAGCAGCTATACTATGCATCCTTTTCGGCAGTCCTATGAGAGCTGGCCTAAAGCTGCTTTTTCTGAGATATATTTTTAATTTTAATTCATTTTTAAAAAAATATCAAGAAAATATTACCGTTGGCCTAAAGCTGTTTTTTTTGGAATATTTTTAATTTTAATTCATTTTAAAAAAAATATCAAGATAATATTACTTGGAAAAAATTTGTAATGTGCTTTGTCTTTTTCAAAAATTTAGTGCTTTTATGTGAACATAATATTGACACGTGACAAATGTAAACTGTGAACATAGTATTGACACGTGACAAATGTAAGCCATTCAAATTTAATGCAATGAAATTCACTTGGAAATAAGCTGTTAACACAATGGAGGGTTGTGATTATAGTGAACAATGGACAGTATGAAATTTCGTAGTCCAAACTCTGAAAACACACGCGTGCGTCTTTTAATTGGGAAAGCATTGAGGCATTGAGATTTCTTTGTATGAGCATTCATATTCATATTAATGTGTTCTTTTTAGACTATGGTATGTTCTAAATAATTTAAATAGCATAAAAATGGAGAATGATACATAATGTTACACTATGATAATTTTACAAATCGAATGAATGATAATGCAATTTTGAGGGGCAACCTTCTTTACATTTAATGTTTACAATTAACTCTTGAGATCTTTAAAATTAGATCTCCTCTGTGTGTATAGTTACAAATAATAAGTCAATCAATATAACAATATAGGGCTTAACATGTTTAATAACTATGAACAAGTATTGCCTTCAATGCTCGATTGGTTGTAGATGCTTATGTGTGAAAAATCATCCTTCCAAGTTGCATTTTTTTGTTTGCATGGTCATCCAATTGATGAGGAATAACATAATTGTTCTTGGTATGTTCTTCCACTTTTGTTGCACATACAAAGACAATCTTGTTTTGCTTTTGATAATGGTCTTTTTTAAGGAATTGTTCTAAAAAGGTATATCTTCTCCCATGAGTTTTCCTCTTTCTAACCTCTTTTAAAGCACCACAAATGGAGCTTCCAATCAAAAAGTTATGATAATTTTAAGTCGAAACACCTTGTGAAATCTTGATTTGATGTATGCTTTGTTGGTTGACCTTGCCCCTGGTACAACTTTGCTAATTTTAATATTTTGTTGATGAACTTTTGACAGTGTACTTGATATGTCATTTTCGAGGTCCTAGTAATCCAAGCAATTTCAAGTCTCCAGGAGGAAGTTAGGTCCAAGCTACCAAAACATGATGTTTTTTGGTCTTTTAGGTGAGTAAATGTGTAGAGTGTCATTTTGGAAATATTTCCCCACCAAGTCTGAAATTCAGCCTTGAATGACCTTGGTCCATTTTTTGTTTACTATATGGCACTCAATTTGGACCCCATAATCTTTAGATATGATTGTTTTACCAAAACCACATGTTTAAGCCTACTAGTTTGAGGACTAGACAACAAATTGTAACTTGTAGAACCCGTAACTCTGAAAATAAGGTGAACTGAACTTTAAAATTACTCAAACTGAAAATAACATAAAAATAGAGAATGATAAGTAATGTCATGATTTGATAACGATAAAGGATGAATGAATAACAATGCCACTTTGAGGGGACAATCTCTTTTACACATTTCTTTACAAATAACTTATAATCCCTAAAACTAAATTTCTTTGCCATGCATATAGGAGACAAAGGGCACAATTACAAATAACGAGTCAACTAATAATGAAAACAACAATAGAACAATAAAAATATAATAGCCCAAGATCTAGGGGCTTAACATGGTAATTTTTCATGATGATCCAAACATGTTGATATAATCTTACCGACGTATTACCTTCCAACATGCAACATGCATTTTATACATTACATGATTTTGTAAGTCGAGAACTATTCTTTCATTGTTGATGAGTTTGAAGTGACCCTATGAGCGGTTTGACAAAAGCATTGACAAATGTTGGGATTCTTCCATTGAACCAAACTTTGAAATCAAGCACTTCCAAGATTGCATAAGGGTTCCATGGAAATTTTCGACAATTGTTTGTAAATGTAAATTCGGAAATTTCACCTCAAATTTGATGTTCACTGAATCTATTTCCTGTGAACTTTCAGCATTAGTGTTGAATTTGAAATATAATTGCAACAATATATATTTCATTTATGTGCAACCAAATACACAAGACAACTCGAGAAAATAAACATCCAACAATTGTATTTTGAGGAAACGATTTTTTATTCCTTTAAGGCACACTCGTCAATATGTAAAAGATATGATTACTAGTTACAACATATTTATGATAACCATAAATTTTCCCACCTAGCTTCTATATGCTTGTCAAAACACTTAACAAAATCCGTTTTCTATCATGTAAAATCAATATGCATAACCATCTCTAGATTCTACTCAATCATCATGAGAACATAAACTGAAAATCAAGTTTACAATTACAAAATTTGGATAGCAAAGTATGTTTGATATATACGTAAGATGAAGTTACAAAGTACATACGAACAAATACAAGTTGGCACAAGTTATGCTCTTCAAAGCCTAGTTAGGACATCCACCATAAATAACAAACTCTAACCACCAACTCGTTATATCTAGGGATCACTCCCAACCAAAGCAACTCACTCCAAAGATCCACAATTATAAAATATAAACATCTACGAATCCTCTTTGGTACCTACACTTGCTTCACATAAGTGTACAAGAGAAACAAGATAGTTTTCCACTATCTTCTCTATATCAAGTAGCATTTATGTTAACAATCTTGTTGAAGACTTTGTCAAACAAAATGACATGTCAATTGTATAACAACT
The DNA here is from genome assembly GCA_009831015.1 of Picea engelmannii. Taxonomy (NCBI): domain Eukaryota; kingdom Viridiplantae; phylum Streptophyta; class Pinopsida; order Pinales; family Pinaceae; genus Picea; species Picea engelmannii. The sequence goes on from ML806295.1 coordinate 4,351, forward strand.
GGTCCAACTAAAACTTCTACCCATGCCGTCTTTAGAAATTAGACTAATAGCTTTCAGCCTAAGGCTATTCTTTCAAGAACTTGGTGTAATTTTTGTTAAGAGAATCGTGATGAAAATACCCGTGAGATCAAGTAGAGCACAAGAGAGCACATCTTTGGAAAAAGAACCGATACAACAATTGTTGCCTTAGGTTGGGCCCAAGAAGAGAATGTCATGATGGTTGACACTCGAAACAAATCTTATCAAAACAAGGGCAGGGGAGGTCATCCTAAGACTACTTTTGCTCCTGGTTCATCCTCCAGTGGAGTAATCCTCAGGTTAGGAGGGGTTCCCAAAGTCAAGAGATTTTTACCTCTTCCTCTTCACCTAAGTACAATATTTTGAAACAATTTGCTACAATCAAAGTAGATGCATCTTTATTGGATATGGTCACCGTCCCTGAACAACAAAGGTATCTGAATGATTTCATGGAAGGTAAAACTTCCACTATTGTTAATTTAATTGAAGAACATGATGAAGGAGGAATGCACATAAATAAAGTAGGTGTATATAATCCTAGAAGTTTAGTAAAAAATCTTCCTAGATTTGAATAAAATTGCACACTTTTCTAATTGATGGTGTATTAGGCCCCAATGTCATGTCTAAGATCATCATGGAAGAGTTAGGTCTTTCATGTACACATGAAAACTCAAAGAGTATGTTGTCTTACAATAGTCAACAACAAGTTGTTATCGGTGAACTCAAGGATGTGACTTTAGTTTTGTGTACTCGCCTAGAGATAAGAACCACTTGTAATATTCAAGTGATTGATATGCCAATTAACAACTATTCCACCATTTTTGGAAAGCATTGACTGGTGGATACATTTCACTGGGTGGGACACGCATATCTCTTCTCAAAAATGGAAAGAACATCATTGTTCTTCAAGAAGGATGAATCTCACCTTGCATAAAAAGTCTTCCACAACCACATGTTAATTACATTGAAGAAGACATTGGTGTATAATTGATTTTTTAAATTAGAGGAATATAATGATTATGTTTCATAGCCTCTAGATCATGAAGATAGAATGTGGCACATGAATTTTGATGGTGGATGCACAAGTGAAGGTAATGGAGCTAGTTCTTGGAATTGAAAATGCTTTCAATATTGGTTGTTATCATCTTTCTATTTTGGGGGATTCTTAACTTATTGTAAATATGGTTAAAGAGTATACCCCCTTAAACAAATTACTAAAAAAGTATATACATGCAGTTTATCAAGTAATCTATAATCTCCTATCTTTCAACATCACTCATATCAAGAGAGATTTGAATAGAAACTTGAAGTTTGAAAAGTGTACTGAAAGATTAGATGATATCATCAATTGTCAAAGGTCTCCATTCATTAAGACCAGTCTTGGATATGATAAGATTCAAATGACGACCAAAGAAGAATCAAAAGCTACAGAGCCACCAAATAAAATAAATGAAGGAAAATCTAAAATCTATGTTGATGTACTCAAAAGCTCCATCAATGATGAAGACAACAAGAAGAAAGAAAATGATCTGCAAAATTTTGACATTCCTTCCAAAGACAATGTTGGACAAACATTTTGGATGCAATTTGGAGAAATATCCTAAGGGCTGAGGAATGCGCAGTAAAGGTGCATTCAGGATCAGAGTGCACAGAAAAAGTGCATTTGGTGGTACATAAGAAGATAAAACAAGGAAATAAAGCAAGGAGATAAAGTAGGAAAAACATGCAGGTGAAAAGCAGGAAAAATTGCATGTTGGCGAAAAGGAAGGAAAAGAAGCATGCAAGCATGAAGGCAGTAAAAACACACACAGAGTATGTGTTTTCATGAGTTGTAATGAGTTACAATAAGTTGTCATATGGTTTTGAGATAATCTAGTAGGGTTTTGAGCCCTAAACTTTGTGTATAAATATGTAATGCGTTGGAAAGAATAGGTTGTTGTTGTTGAGAAAATAAGTTGATAATGAGAGAGTTTATGTTTGAAGGTTTAGGGGAGAGTAAGGCCGAGAGAGGTTGCACTGCAAAGCGACTAGGCATGATGGGGAACGATATCATGATGTATCTATTGCAGCGGGTAGTGCGCAAGCCTGAGATGAATTGCACGAAGAATAATAAAGAAGCCAGTCGTTGTGGACGTAACTCAAGGATTGGGTGAACCACATTAAATTTTGTGTATGAATGTGTCTTTTTATGTGAATGTTCCTGGATGTTATATTTATGAGTGATTAGATCTAGCTCTGTTTGTGATATGAGTGATGCACAATAATTATGAATGTTCTAGTGAATGGTCTATGTCGCAGTCTGCATTATAATAATGTTGTATAATTGAGTTTACCAATTAAGCAAGGGATAAGAGACATATTATGCATAGGGTATGTAAGTATCAATGAACATGTTGATGACCTCACATGCTCTCATCCCTGCAGAAACTTGGTTCCTGCATTCCCAGTAGATACCTTGGGTGAGACTTCACTTGCATGCAGGTGATGCCAAAAGGGTCGGTATCTGAAGGGTTTTGTTGGTTAGATAACTTGAACGTAGGGTCTTACAACTGTGTGCCAACAAATGGTTTCGTTGTCGGGACCCAGAATTTGTGATTGATGGAATGTTTTGGAGGCTGACTAAGAAAGAGATCATTGAATGGCTGGAAAGGAAGGAACGAGAATTTCCCCGAGGAGAGAATAAAAACCCTTATATGAGCGACAAACAATGGTTGCAAATGTATGTGTTCATAGAGCTACATGAGTTTTTCTTTGGTGAGTTTTCAATTATTTTAACTAAATTGTTATAAAGGTTAGTGGAGAATACTGGGAGATATCGTACTGCAATGCCGAGGAACTTGAATCCTGAGTTGGTAAGACAATTGAATTATGTAAGTAATAAGAATTATCACGCAGTTTATTTCTTTTTGAAAAACATGCTGGGGGGTTATATTACGGAATTTGCAGTAGATTGTATCCATCCATACAGTGTTGAAGAAAGAGATTTCTTCAAGGGTCCGCGTGGAAGGCTTATGAAAGCATTGGGTACCTGGATAAAGATGATGTGCAAAAAATGTGTGATGACAATGGAATCTGACTACTAAGGGGATTCACATACATAGAGGAACTAGGGGATGACCAGGGGATGGTTTGAATGTAGGAAAGAATGAAGAAAGAAATGAACAAGGAAGGGAGGGACTGAGGATGTAGAGAAATGAGGAAGATATACCAAAAGAAGAAGACGGATTCGGAGTATTGCGCAATGGAAGAAGGTACAAGAGGTTGAAGACTAGGGCTAAGGAAGGAGAGTCGCGCAATGAGTATGAGAGGAGGAAACCCTACACAATAATCCATATCGTAGAAATACCGCACACAGAAGAAGAAGAGGATTCTCATTTCAATCCTATAATAGAAGAGTCGTTAAGTTCTACTCAAGCTAGATCTTGTGTCAATTCCACGACCCCATGTGCATCACCTAGATCTGAGATATCATTTGAGGATTTGTCAAAAACACTTGTAGTTGATGGAGGGAGACAAAGTAGCAGTAGCTAGAGTAGTGGAAGTAGTGCATTGAGTCAGAGTCAACAAACATCACCAGGGAGAGGTACTACACAAAACAACATGGCAGGGCTAGACAACACATTGAGACTGCCTGAGTTCTAGGGAGTTGGGTCAGAGGACCCAAAACAACATCTATTTGTATGTGAAACAATTTGGGCTGTGAAGAATTTCCAAGATGAGGCCATAAAGATTGCGCAATGGGAAACAACGTTTAGAGGCCGCACATTAGTATGGTAAATGAAACTATAGAGTACCATACTAGAAGGTTAAACAAGGACACTGGCAAAAATTATACAAGCATTAATGAAAGAGTTCAAGAAGCCAAAATTTGAGTCACAATACATTACAGAGTTGATGGAAATCAAACAAGTGCAGACTGAATCAGTTTAGGACTATGATCAAAGATTTAAATATGTTATGGGTAGTGTTATCGCACAATCTGTACTTGCCCAAATCCCAAGGCAAGTGGATGCAAGATTGGCATAACAATGGGTGACCTATCACTGTCAGCTTAATAGGAAACCCCTTTCTGTTTAGGAGTATATCAAAGTTACTCTAGGGAAGACGTCCCCAGTGACCTAAAGTGTTGGAAAATTAAGAGGGGGGGTGAATCAGTTGTTACCATGCTTAAACAATTATGTCCATTTTAAACTCTTTACATAAAACCCAATGACGATCACAATAAAGTAGGGAAGTAAGAAATAGAATATTCAACATCAATTACACACATGAAATATACAGAGACATATATTTCTTGAGGAAACCCATAAAGGGAAAAACCTCTTCTTCTTGATATGATAAGTAATCTTTATTTTTTGTACATTATCATTCTTATGAGCTCCAACTCTTCTTGAGGCTACAACCTTTGTTTTACAAGCAACAACTTGCTGAGAGCACCAACTCTCTGGTTTCTCTAACACCCACTAGAAGGAAGCACCAACTCCCTGAGTGTTCCAGAACCAATTGGATGGAAGCACCAACTTCTAGTCACGCAGGCACCAACCTGTATAACAGAGAACAACAGTTCTCCCTTGCACCACCCTGCCACCCTGGTTTTTCTGGTTGCAACCAGATGGAAGCTACAACTCCTTGTGTTCAAGCATCCACTTGAAACTTCTAAGGACACCAGTCCTTCCTAGCACCTCCCTACCACCATGAAATATAAATATTTGTTGTTCTTGTATATATCAAAGTGATACAACATTTATCTATGGCTTAGCACCTCCCTACCACCCTGAAATATAAATCTTTTCTATTCTTGTATATATCAAAGTGATACAACATTTATCTATGGCATACCAATCTCATCAATTTTCTGCTACACTACTCTGCTCTGCTTACATCAGTGTGTCTCTGCACGCCTCACATGTGTTTTCTGTTCTTCTGCGTTTTATACTCTGTGCGCCATCTGCATTATATGCGCTATGCCTCTGCATACTCTTCGCTGCATCACTGTTCTGCCCTACAGGTTGTTCACTACGTCTCTTCCTCACAACTGCATAGCTAACCAACAAAGATACCTACACTTCTCTATTCTGCATTTTTTTTGTTGGAAGATTGGTTGTTGTCATTGATGTGAACCCTAGTCATGGGTTTTGGACTGCAAGATTGATGAAGGTATTTGGACATGAAGGAAAATGCACATGTAGATACAACACCCATGGATGGATAGTATACACCATGTTGTTTCCGGTGGTATGTGACACATCACGTGGATCCTCATGGTTGAGGAGAAATCAATTTTTGAAGATGACAAAGTGAATTGAAGAAGGAAGTACATGTAGGCCTTGAAGATAATTAAAGAAAATAATTACAAAATAAGAAAGTGTCAGGTTGTCCCTAATGTTAAAAGGAAGTGACATAAATGGTATAAATAAACATCATTATACATTCATTTGATACAAGTCAAATTTCAGAGGAAATAAGAAGAAAAGAAGGCCGGATTTCAAGGGAGGATGAAGTCTTTTGGTGATGTGTTATAAGGTATGTTATTTTCAGGTCATCTCACCATTTTGCTATAAAAAAATTTCTACAATGATTCAAATGGTAAAATCGCCATGGTATTGAGAAGACATATGAAGGTACCTCTGGTAAAAAGTTTAGCTCTTGATTCGCTACAATTATGAAGATACACTCTAAGATAGGGTTTGTGACTAGTCATGAAGCTAGTCAATAAACAGGTGTTCCGGGTAAAACAGTCATAACTTCTTCATCGAGAATCCAAATGAAGTGGGACAAATTTCATTGGAAAGAGTATGGACTGTAGTTTCTTGTGTGCGAGTTTCAGAATACATTGAGTAATATTATCTACAGGATCAGAGTACTCCAATAATTGAAAAATTGCAGAAATTGAAGAAGTCTCAGGAAGCATTATCAGGTTCTTTGTGATGATTGGTTGATGGTGATGATTTAATGTAAAGTTTTATTATCTCTCATATATTCTTGGGTGGAAGGAAGGGGAAAGGATGGAGAGTTCAAATATCTATTGATATTGGAGGATTGTATCTTCCTCTTGGAGGTTTATCC
>ML806295.1:58149-72951 GCA_009831015.1 Picea engelmannii
TTAAAAGCAGAACACTAGGGGGGGTTCGAAATGATCTATGCGCCATAGATCTGGGCGCCATGATCTGGACTGCTGATAAGTGTAGGAAATATAAATCAGGAGCGGAAAAGTATGTGTCGGGAAAACTTAGGATAAGTGTATTTTATGGGCTTTTTCCCAAACCTTTCACAAAGACACCACCAAGGGACTTTGTCCAAACTATCCTTATGCAATGGAGACATGGTGTAGCATTTTCATCAATCTGGTTTCATGGGTGGTGAAGAAAATGAAGCCACTAACCTACATGCTAACCTATCTTCCTAGGACAATTAACCCAGATTAAACTGTTGGGTTAAGAAATTACTCTACCTAAGGGCTATCTGACCAGGATTAGACAGTCTGGTCAGATTTATTCACTAATCTAACCTATGGGCTATCTGACCAGGATTAGACAGTCTAGTCAGATTTATTCACTAACCTATCAACATCAAAATTTAAAATAACTTGGCCATGCTTGAAAGGTATGGCCAAGTTACTATTATTGCATGGGGCTTTTTCTTTTTAATTCTTTTATGCCCTCTTTTCTTTTACTATTTTTTCTTTCTTTTCTTTTCTTTTTTCTTTTTCTTTCCTCTTTTTCTTTTTCTTTTCTTTTTCTTTTTCTTTTATCTTTTTTCTTTTTCTCAAATTATTTGCAGAATGAAAAATCATTTGTCAATAAAAACACTAGATACAGATAATATCCAAGTCATCAGTTGATTCCCATAATTTATGGGGTGATAACAACAGCTCCACCTGGGGATGGTACTTGCCCTGTTAAGTGCCAAGAATCCTGGTTCTTGTCATCTGAACATCTATGTCTAGTATCTTTCATTGGACTTATTCTTGAAACTAGGAAAAACAATAATCAACAGCTTAGGGCCTTCTCTTCGGGCTTCAACCGAATGACTAATGTTCCTCACTCAGAACTTGCAAGTGAAAAAATGAAAATTAAACTGGTATGTACAATGGAGAGTGAGTTCTTCAAATATTTTACTGAGGTGGGACATAATGTTTCAGCATTCTTCCATTCATAGGTGCTCCTGGAAGATCTGACCCATCGGCGTTGTTTAGCAAGAAAGCATTGTTTCCTTTGAAAGCTTGAATCATGTCAAGCCCTGTCCACGGGTTGTCAAATTTTCCATGCTTTCCCTTGTCCTCATTCCTGGCATCCCATTTCAATACCAGATCTCCCAGCTCAAAATCATCTTCCTTGGTTTGTTTGTCAAAGATCTTCTTGATGTTTTCTTGGATGACCTGTGTTTTGTTGAAAACTTCTTCTCTAGTCTGTTGCAAATGAATCATCTGGTTGATTCTTCTCTGTGAGTCATTTGGCTCAGCTTGCACCTCTTGAAGTAATTTCATAACAGGGACTCCTAGAGAAGTAGGGAAAACTACCTATGTACCATATACCAGCTGGTAAGGTGACATGCCAATAGACCTTTTGGTGGTCAATCTATCTGCCCATATAGAAAATACCAACTTATCGTGCCATGATTTTTTGTTTTCCTGCAATGTTTTCTTGATGATATTTACCAAATTTTTGTTTGAAGATTTTGCCAACCCATTCCCCTGAGGGTAGTAGGTTGTGGAATGCCCCAAGCCAATGTGGTACTGGTTGCAGAAATCTATGAGTTTCTTCGACCGAAAAGTAGCTGCATTGTCAGTAATGATCTTTCTAGGACAACCAAAACGAGACAAAATATTATTTTCAAGGAATTTTATAATTACTGAGTCAGTGGCTTGCCTGCTTGGTACTGCCTCGATCCACTTGGTGAAGTAATCGGTGGCCGTGAGAATCCACCTGTGTTGGCCTGAAGAGGGTGGGTGAATTTCTCCAATGAAATCGAGCCCCCATTGATGGAAAGGGGTCTCAACTGATATAGGTTTCAGAGGTAAAGGTAGGAGTTTCCTTTTTCCTTCAAACAGTTGACACTGGTGACATGTTGTTACCTTCTGATGCACATCTGCGAACAGGGTGGGAAAGTAAAATCCAGCTCTGAGTATTTTGTTGGCTGTGACCTTCCAGTTCAAATGGCCACCACATTCTCCTGCATGAAACTCTTGCAACACTTTATCAGCTTCATCCTTCAGTAAACAATTTAACAGAATGCCTACAGGGTCTTTCCAATATAAATTTCCTTCCAAAATACAGAATTTCAAAGCCTTCAACTTTAAAAATCTAGCTTTAGTCTTAGTTAAACCAGGGGGAGCTTGTAAATTTTGTAAAACGAATATAAGGTCTGCATACCATGGAGAATTGAGAAATACCTCTCTAATGTTTGGAGTCTCCATCTCACCTTGTTCATCTGCAACATCTAGAAAATTAATGTCAAGAGCCTGGAAGTTTGATTCAGCCATTAATTTAGCAAGGCCTTGACCTTTGATTAGTTTAGTGGGCTTAATCTCTAAATCGTATTCTAAAATGACAGCAATCCATTTTCCCCTTCTTCCATCTGGATTGTCCTGTGTCAAGATTTCCTTTACAACCGCGTTCGGAACATAAGCTATGGTATGGGAATGGAGAATGTAGACCCTAAAGTCCTTTAGAGATTTTACCAAAGCAAAAGCCTGCTTCTCCATGATCTTGTAATTCAGAGCAGCATCTCTTAATGCTTTGCTAAAGAAAGATATGGGTTGTTCATACCCTTCGTTGTTCTTCTGCAGTAACACCGCCGCTATAGTATGTTCAGAGGCGAAAGAAAAGAGATAGAAATCCTTAGTAAAATCCGGACTGATCAAAACCGGGGCTTCTGTGAGTGCTCGTTTGACCTGTTCGAAATATTGTCTGGACTCAGAGTCCCATTTTATTTTTACGTCCTTTTTAATCATGTTTGTGATGTTTCTGAGGAGTTCGGCTAGATTTGGAATGAATCTTCGTAGAAAGTTAATCTGCCCGATAAATGACTGTAGTTCTTTGAGGTTTCTTGGGTGTTCTAACTTTAGTATGGCCTCAATTCCGCTGGGGTCTATTTTGATTCCATCTTTAGAGATGATGTGTCTAAGCAATTTTCCTTCTTCTAACCCAAAAAGACACTTCTTAGGATTTAAAGAAATCCCAAACCTTCTACATTTCTCGAAAACTCGTCTAAGGTGCCTTAGGTGTTCGTCGTTAGATTGGGAAAAAACTGTCACATCATCTAAATAGACGACAATAAATTTGTTTGTTTCTTCCACGAAGGTGATATCCATCACTCTCTGGAATGTGGCTCCTGCGTTCATTAGACCGAAAAGCATTTTCACATACATGAAAGTGCCCCACGACGTGGTGAAAGCAGTTTTTTCTTGGTCGTCCGGGTGAACTAAGACCTGATTGTAACCAGAGAAACCATCTAGTAGAGAAATTCGCTTGGACCGGACCACTCTTTCCACGAGGTGGTCCATATTCGGCAAGGGGTAATTATCCTTCAGGGAGGCTTTATTCATATTTCGAAAATCTATGCAGAGTCTGATTTCTCCGGTTTTCTTACGTGTAGGAACCAGATTAGAGACCCACTTGGAGAAACATAATGGAACTATAATTTTGGCGTCGTACATTTTCTTGATCTCCTTTTCTACCAGAGGGAGCAACTTGGGATTTATCCTCCTAAGTTTTTGCCTAAACGGTTTTTGGTCTTCTTTTATGGGAATCATGTGTTGTATGATGCTGGTATCATAGGCCTTCAAATCTTCATATCCCCATGCAAAGACATATGAATATTCTTTAAACAACTAAATGTATTTGAGTTTTTGCTCTGGGAGTAAAGATTTAGACAGTTTAACCATCCTAGGTTTCTCTTCGGTCCATATATTATAGTCTTCTACCTCTTGTCCATGGGCTTCTATTTTTGGCTTTTTAGCTACGTCGTTACAGTCAAACAGATCTTCTAAAGGGACAAGACCTCTAGGTAAAATATTTCTTTTCAACTGTAAAACATCGGCATCCATTTCGTCATCCCCTAACTCTCCTGAATCTACATTATCTACTTCTGAATCTACAATATTCACACTATCTATTCCAAAATCAGAATTATTTACATTTTCTTTTTCATTTTCTAAATCTATATTTGTACATTCAAAATCGTTCTTACATTGCAGAAAATCCTCTATCTGATCATCGTTACCGAAAACTTGCCAATACCTGATGTTGTCGGGAACTGTCGGTCTGCATCTCACCTCAACAGTATATGGGCAAGTCGGGCGAAAAGGAATCTTACAGGTGGTTGCTGACGTAGCCAATCCGTCGGCCAGAATATTTTGTCCCCTCGGCATTACCTGCAAGTCGACCTCAGTAAAACATCTCAAAGCATCAAGAACAAAATTCCTATAAGCTCTAAGATGAGGGTGTTTAGAAGCGTACTCACCTTTGACTTGTTTGATTATCAATTCAGAATCACCTCTTACCATTATCTGCTTAGCACCAACTTTCTTCAAAAGCTTCAGGCCAAGCATCAAAGCTTCATACTCAACAATATTGTTAGTACATTGAAAATTTAATTTATAAGAGTGATTCTCTGAATACCATTTTCTGTGATTATGCAGCCAGACTCCAACTCCTGCTCCTTCTTTACTCACAGCACCATCAAAATCCATGCTCCAGAAATCAGCGGGTAACTCTTTAGTTATCACATTCTTCATCTTAGCTACCTCAATGCTTTCTGGGCCTTCATCTTCACTAGGTGTGTCTTCCATCAGCTGAGTAACATGATCCTCCGTATCACCATCATTGTACAAGATGAACGAATCTAAATCGGAATGTGTAGAGTAGAGGGGATAGTTGTGCATTTTTTCTTGGCTATTGACCATGTACTTCATCAGTGTTTCTCTGTATAACCTCCTCTATTTCCCAAACACTGGGATAGTGGCGTAGGACATATCCAACTGCAAGGTTCCTTTCAACTTAGCTCCCCAAGAATGGGATAGCAACATTCCATACTTCGGCGAGATGTCTGCAACCACCACATCCATTACCATGCTTTTGGCAGGGATTTGATCCAAGGTGATGCATAAATCTTTAATCAAACCAATACATTTAACTCTGTTGGAGTCAAATGAGTGTAAATCCTTGTATGGTCTAGTTACCTCCAGTCCCAGCTTTTCCATTACTGCTTTAGGCATCAGATTATGTGAAGCGCATGAATCCAGCATAGCGTTATGCAAGATCAAGTCATGTATGTTTAAACTAATGTAAAAAGGAGAAACCTCCCTAGTATCATCTCGACCATCTACTTCAGGTCCGAAAAGGAGCTCAGGATGATCGTCAGTAAGGTTCACAGTGTCTAAATGGTTTCCTGATCCAATGGTTAAGGCCTTTGTGCCTATGTCAGGTTCAATGGCCAGTGCTTTGATCACCTGTGAACGGTAACCGCCTCTGGTCATCAACTCTGTAAGTGGGATGGAAATTTTTATTTTGGATAATTCCCCCTCGAGGTTGAAAGATGTAGGGTTTCTGCTCATCGATTCTGGTTTGTCCACCATATCCTTCTGCTCAGAAGTACTGGGTGAGTTAATAGGTGAAACCTCAGGCTGTGATGGCCTTTTCAGAATGGTGATATTTTTCTTCACGGGGGTGTCAACTTTCCTCTTCTCAGGAATCTTCTCATCAATAGTTTTCTCAGGAGTCTTCTCAGTAGATGATTCAGGGGTTTTCTCAACAGATTACTCAGAGGTATTTTCGGTTTCAACTGCCTTCCTTGTTTCAGTGGTCTTCTTTGGAGAGATTCCTTCTGTCTTCTTGCTCTGCAGATTGTATTGTCGATGTACCTCCAGAATAGCATTTTCAAAGGCTTGTTGTTCTGCCTCTTCGGCTTCCTCACTCACCTTTGTTTGATTGAGCAGGAAGACTTCCTGTTGTTATTGGGTAAGGAAAATGGCCTCATTGTCGTGAATGCCCATGAGTTTAATATGAGTGTCCTCCAATTCCTCAATCACCTCCCCCCCTTCATCAGCATATTTTTCTTGCAAGGGAGGTTTGATCTGCTGATCAGGACCTCTCTGTTCTCGTTGATCCCTAGGATCTCTCTGTCTGACTTGAGGAGGGTTTCTCCTGAAGTTGGGATTCCGAACCTGAGGAGCAGGTGGGTTGTCTCTCAGAGTATTTCTGTCGGACACCACCAGTCTTTCCATCATTAATTCTACTGCTCGGGTCAAAGAATCCAGTTTGGAATCTGAGGACGACATGGAGGGTTCCTCTTTAATCGTGACTCTCCTTTCGGATCTTTGTCGTGATCTCTTTGCCAATAGATTTGCCTCCACACTAATAGCACTTTTATGCATGTCTTCCAGGGTGGTGGAATTTCTTTCTCTTAACTGGTAAGACATGTCAGCATCAAATCCGTCGGGGAATTTAATTAATGCAAGACCCTATGGGGGTTTGATTTTAGTTGGGATTGCATTGTATAGGTTGTTAAAACGGGTGCAATAGTCTTGAACCGTCTCGCCTTGATTTCTTCTTATATTCTCGTATTCTGACAAGATCTGGAGAGGGTTTTTATTTACCTCCCATCTGTTGAGAAAACTTCTTTGGAACGTGACAAGGTCAGGGACTGAGGCGGCAGATAAAGCTTTGAACCATTTCTTGACGTCGCCTGTCAGGCTTTGGGCAAACAATCGCATTTGCACATCGGCCTCATCAACTTCATGTAAGTCAAAGTAATCGTTCATTTTGTCAACATGTTGTTGAGCGTTCAAAGGTCCCGTTGCATCATACTATGGAAGTCGTGTTTGATAATATTGGGGCATGGCATGTAATGGCGCGGATAACACCAAAGGAGCATATCGTGCTACCATGATGAAGGGAGGAGGTGGACAGACAACTTGGATGGTCAGCGATGTAGTGACTGAAGATGAGGACGAGGGACTGGATAGTACAAAGGTGGTGATTTGTAGTTTAGTCGTGGGAGACAAAAATTCAGGGGTTAGGGGTTGCAACATAGTTGGTTCAAAGATGAGTCCAGTCAAAAAACTGTCAGACCGTATTCTAACCAGGCTTCACTGTGGAAAGGTATCAAGATCAAGATTTTGAGAGATAACTGGCTTTCCTGAAAAGGAAGGAGCGGCAGCCGAAGTCTTTTACCTGAGCAAATGTTCGGGGTTATCTATCCCTATAGAAGGTTCAGGGTCTGGATGAGATCGAGTGTGGACTTTCTTGGGAGCCATAACTCTTTTTGGATTTTTATATATATATTGTTTTTTTTTTTTTTTTTTGTGAGTCTGAAAATAATATGTACGACGTTTGATCAACCTCTAAACATTTCTTTCGTTTCAAACTTAAACGTTATTTTTAGGGGAAAGAAGACGTGCAATTATTGATTTTTAGTTTGTCCCCAGTGGAGTCGCCAATTATGTTAGCACTCGGTAAATTTCCCAGAGGTTGAAATAGAAGAAATCTACTAAGGTAACTTTATCCAATCGATTTTAAAGTTGGGATCTAGCCCTTCCAGCTTCAGAGAGGGATCTCTCTATAGGATTTAGCTTTGTTTTTAACTTTAGATATTAGGCTAGTTAAAGAAACATGTAGGTTTTTGTTGTAAAAGTGTTTTTTTTTAATCGGTTGAGATGGTTTACACGTCCATTGGGCTATGGGGTATGCACTTATATAAAATATGAAATACAACCAGAAACGTAAAGAAAGACTTCCACCGGGCGAGGTAATATACTCACAGGATCTTTAATAGTTTAAATGATGGACAGAAGAAAAGATGAGAAAAATAAATTCAACTAAGAAGCAATTAAGAATTTCTTAATTGAATACACTAGAAGATAAACACTAAAACCTTTCTGAGTCAGAAACAGGGTATCTAAGATAAATCCTGTAACATACGCTACTCTTAAAGATTAGTTTTAGAAAACAATATGATCACGAAGCAAGAAAAAAACATTCAACTTAGAAAATAACATCACCAGTGAATACACGCAAGAATCCTGTAAAAGTGCCTCCTTTTCATTAATGGTAGATCTCTTCAAAAATGTTACAGCCTGATAGCGCTAGGGTGTGAGAATCAACAACCCTCAATACTTTGAAATGTGACGTATTTATAATTCAAATTACAAACGTTCCTGTCATAATTGATCAGGACGTGCTCATTCTATTTTTAGCCTAACTGATCTAACTAATCAAAACTGCTTGATGACTCGGTACAACTGCATGCGGAATTTCTGGGGTAGGTCGTTGGCGAGGTTCCTGTGTAACCTCTTCTAACTGGACAGGTGACTGGACCTGGACAACTTATCTCCTAATTGAGCAGATTGCAGAGTTCCTCCCATCTGATATGGCTAGGCACGGTGACTTTGAGTAGTCTCCGATACACTTCATCCATCTCCATGTATTTGGCGAATGTGGGCTTGGTGAGGAATATGTGTCGAATCTCGTGCTGGATGTTGATTTCAAATTGAAGGGCTTCCAGGAATGATTTTCCAGTGATGCTCCCTTGTATGCCAGCGAACTTTGAACTGTCCTTAGACACCTTAGCCAATTTCTTCTTATAATCCGGGAGTGTCATTAGTTTGTCATTAATGACCTTCAGACCAGGTAAGCCTTTCTTTTGGAGAGCATCAATCTTATTGAAAAACTTTTGTACCCCCTGGTCCATTACCTGAACCTTCTCTTCGAGCTGCAACATTAATCCTCTCTTGGTCAAAACCCTCTTGACCTCAAGGATTGTCTCTGTTCTGTCTTCTATCTTCAGCTCTTCTAGCTCTTCTCTGGTTTTCGAATTGAGGAATTTGATGATATCATTCGCCTGAGCTGGTCTATCTCCCAATTCAACTCTAATTTTCTCAATGGCCTGTTTTCTCCTCTATAGCAACTCATTATGTTCAAACATAATTTGGATCATGGGCCATATCTCATTGATGGACTTTGTGATATCTGTCCATACATTTTTTTTGACTTCAGCCAAAGTCTTTCCTGCCATGGTTTGCTTTTGGAGCTGTTGTAGTTCCTTCTTTAGCTGCTCAGTTACCTGCTTTTCTTTGGATAGGTTGGTTTGAAAATAATTTTTGAGCTCCTAGAGGTTCTCAACTTCCTTCTTCAGCCTGCTGATTTATCTCTCTTGCAGGTTCATCTTCTCCATAGATTTGGCAAGGTCTGTTGTCCCTTCTTGTGGTGTCACTGGGGTTGCAGATGGAATTGTTGTTACTGTTACTGTGCTTGCTCCTGAGATAGGAATGGCACTCAATGGAATGACTTCCATTGGCTTCATCTATTCTTTCTCTTTCAGTAATCTCTCCATCTCAGCTTCCATTTCTTTGAGCTGAGCATTCTGCTCCATGAGCAATTTTAGCATCTCATCTTTCTCACCTTCTTTCTCTGCTATCTCCTTCGCCTGTGAGTCCTCTGTGGGCAGGAGCTTCAGTTGTTTTCTTAAGGATGTGATGTCTGCATTCTTGTTCTTTATCACCTCTTCTGCAACTTTGACATTTGACGGATCATAGCCGATCTTTAAAACCAGCTCCTCCAAGGTCTTGATTCTGTTGTCCTTAGCAAAAGATGATATATTTTCCATCTTAAGCTATGTCTGAGCATTGTTCAATGATACCTGTAATTTTTCTGCAGAAGCAGAAGCATGTGCCAGTGTATGAAAAACCATCTCCCTTGTCTGCTTGTGCTGATCCATCTGATCTGCTGGGTGCACGTCCTTTGCCTGGAATTTGAAAGTGGCCCTCTTATAGTCTGAGATCACCTTGGGATCTGGAATCTTTGCTTGAAGGAAGGCCATGTGCATCCTACCTCGTTCTGTGTCAAATGTAGACAGCAGCCGATGCTGCGCAGTGGACGACTATTTCTAAAATTGGGCATAAGTGTTGCTAGTGAGGGTATGATTCTTCTTCTTGATTAGCTCGTACTTCTCGAAGATGCCCAATTTGGGCCCAGTCTTGCCTGGATGATTATTCAGGGGAGAGTCTGTGGATGTCTTAGGTACTATTGGGGTGATGCCCTGATAAAGGCTCGACCCAAATGGTGGGATGACCGGTTTGATTACTGTGGTAGTTACTGTGGTAGGCGGGGCCTCTTGTTCTACTGTCGTACCAGACGTTGAAATTGTCTTTGGCCTCTTGGTGTGCATTTGGAATTCTTCAGATGACACCTCCGTTACAGGCAGAGATGACTCCTATCGAGGCCTCTTCTCCTTAGGGACCTGTGGCATGGTAGTTTGTTGCACAGTTGTTGGGGGAACCTGCTGCTCAACTTCAACCAAGGTGTCAGGCACCCATACTGTCTGATTAGCATATTTCTCAATCTCGGGCTTGGACTCGTGAGCATACGGAATATTTTTATTTTTTACCCGCATCTCTGAAATGATCCCACAAGGATCATAGTGCCATGGGAAACTCATAAAGAGTTTCATTTCTCTCAACATTCTGTCAGCTTCTTCCCCAGCGCCTCGACTGTTGCAAATGAAAGAGCTAATTTGCCCCTTGATCTGCAACTGTTGTTTTTTCTTCAGGGATACAAAGTGAATGTCATCTAAGTTCATGATCTGCCTAATGTACTCTGACGCAAAAACTCTTACCGACACATACTTTGGCAGCTTGTAAGGTGCCAATTCACACCTGAAAACTCTGATCTCAGTGTGGTTCTGGTACAAGTACCAGTCTCATGTCTTTGCATTTTGTCCGAGAGATGCAGAATTCTCTGGACTTCGTCGTTTATACGTGGCTCAGGCCTGCCACTTAACATGCTTACCACAGGGTGGTAAAACAGATCAATGAATGCTTTGAAGTCGTATTCAGCAGAGTTACGCTTCAACAAAGAGGTCCATGTTGTTACTGGCTGAGGCTTTCCATCTGCGTCCATTTTATGCATAGAAAATCTTAATTTATCGGCTTGATAAAAAACAAACATGTAAGCCAATATGGACGAATATCTAAACATGCCTTCCATGCCAAAGTTCATGAACTGCTCGTGAATATTGTCGGCCAAGACGGTACTGAAATCAAACTGTGTTGTAGGTTTTTCATCATTGGAGAAAATGGATAGAAAACCCAGGATGGGCTCATCTACCCACTGGTCGGAATAGTAACCTAACAAGGCACAAAGAGAGGAAATGACTTGGTTTCCCTTGGTGGAGAACATGGATGACGGGTAGGGTGGATTGGTGGAAGGGAGTTGAGCGAAGGTGGGAAGGAACAACTCGAATATTTGAGCTCTCTGGGGAAAAGTCATTTTTTGATACAACTATGTAAGGATCTCTAGACTAAAAGGAGAAAAGGAATCGGCACGGGGGATTTGCATAATTTGGTTAATATCTTCGGGAGTGATGAAGAACAGGACGTCTTCGGATGAAGAGACTATGGCCCTCTGGTCGGGAATATAATGTGCTTGGCATTTGAGGGTGAATTCGGGGAAGTGGTGGATCTGGGGAAACAGGTACAGGGGAAAATTGGACTCCCAGAGTCCAATTTCATCGCTGTGGTCCAGGAACACCTCCCAGATCCATGACTGGAGGTCCAAAAAATCGAATTCACACTTGTTATCCGCAATCAATCTGTCTTTATCGACCAATGGGATTTTGTCTAGGTCGACAGGAGGAGGAAGAAAATGATTCTCTTCTCCTTCCACTGGTCTTGGCTTTGGCGCCATCTCTGCAACAGTACTTGCAATAAACATGATGTTAGCGGGGTCGACTGACTATGGAGGAAGGTGACGGAGAAGCGATGGAGGTGTAATAGGTAAATTTTTTGGCGTAATGGATGAATAGCGAATGAAAGATGCGTAACAATAGTTTTATTGGGGTCGGTTGGACACGGGAGACTGGTCAGCGGGATAACGGGTATGTTATCCTATAATAAATGGACAACGGGCCACTTGGGAGGAGGTGGCAGGTGACGGTGGCCAAAGCATACGGACGGGTGACGTGGCGGCCAGGGATTGGTGGTAAAAGTCACAATAAGGGGTTGTTCATGAGTGAAAGGGGTGAGGGACTGGTAGCAATTATGTGATGGGACACAACTCGGGAATAAGAGGAACAAGTGGCATCAGTGGAGGATGACGTCCCTGAGTGATGGAGGCTGTAAGATGGCATATGGTGAAAAGACTTCAGGCCCAATAGATTTGTGCCACCTATGATAAGGGGTCCGTCGGAGGGAATATCCATTCCGGACCCCCCCCCCTTTGGTTAAAAGCAGAACATCAAGGGGGGTCCGAAAACCATTGTAAACTGTTGATCTGCGCGCCCGTTTCCTGGCCGCAGATATTAGCGTGTCAGTTATTACTCATTCCGGACCCCCCCCCCCTCCATTAAAGGTAGAACAGACGGGGGGGTCTGGAATCAAATTTGGGTCATGGATCAACGCGCTCATTCTTGGACCGTCCAGATATGCGCGATTCTTATTACCAATTTTGGATCCCCCCCCCCCTTGGTTAAAAGCAGAACACTAGGGGGGTTCCGAAATTCTTTGTGCACCGTAGATCTAGGCGCCATGATCTGGACCACTGATAAGTGTAGGAAATATAAATCAAGAGCGGAAAAGTATGTGTCGGGAAAACTTAGGATAAGTGTATTTTATGGGCTTTTCCCCAAACCTTTCACAAAGACACCACCAAGGGACTTTGTCCAAACTATCCTTAGGCAATGGAGACATGGTGTAGCATTTTCATCAATCTGGTTTCATGGGTGGTGAAGCAAATGAAGCCACTAACCTACATGCTAACCTATCTTCCTAGGACAATTAACCCAGATTAAACTGTTGGGTTAAGAAATTACTCTACCTAAGGGCTATCTGACCAGGATTAGACAGTCTGGTCAGATTTATTCACTAATCTAACCTATGGGCTATCTGACCAGGATTAGACAGTCTGGTCAGATTTATTCACTAACCTATCAACATCAAAATTTAAAAGAACTTGGTCATGCTTGAAAGGTATGGCCAAGTTACTATTATTGCATGGGGCTTTTTCTTTTCAATTCTTTTATGCTCTCTTTTCTTTTACTATTTTTTCTTTCTTTTCTTTTCTTTTTTCTTTTTCTTTTCTCTTTTTCTTTTTCTTTTCTTTTTCTTTTTCTTTTATCTTTTTTCTTTTTCTCAAATTATTTGCAGAATGAAAAATCATTTGTCAACAAAAACACTAGATACAGATAATATCCAAGTCATCAGTTGATTCCCATAATTTATGGGGTGATAACAGTGCTCATCCAAGTAATACAGAATCTATCAATTTTGTCAAATCCTCAAACATTGACAATAGTCACTCTGTAGAAACAAAGAAGGAAAATCATCCACCAAGAAGGAATGAAATAAAAAGCACCAGAACCGAATTTGTAGATCAGAAAGATTATCGACATGAAAGAAATCGACCTCCTCAAAGAAGATAGATTTTTTCAAGGTACAAATATTTTTTCTATGGTTATTGTTTTTTCTTCTCTAATTTTGGTCACAAAGCTATAAACTATTCTTTAATATTTAGATATGAACAATCAATATATTCAATGAATAACTATCTTCCACAACAAATATTGAGACAGTCAAGCAACAAACAATCACAGATTATAAATCATGTGATGACTGAGAGAAGGACACAGGTGAAACACAACAATAGTTATGAGCATAACAATCATTATGATCTATTATTCAGTGAACCAGAATGTTACAACTATCATAATTATGGACATAAATCTGCATACTGTCGCTTAAGGAAATACAATCCAGACTTGAACCCCACTGCTGAAAATGTCAAGGTTTGGAAGAAGAAAGCAGATGACAAGTGTGGACTAGTATTATCAGCCCAAAAACAAAATAATCCCTAGTATATTGACAGTGGATGTTCCAAACATATGACTGGAGACAAAAGTAAGTTTCTAACTTTCAGTGAAAATAAATCAGGGAATGTAACTTTTGGAAATGATGCACCAGGAAAAATAAAAGGTAAAGGAATGGTAAGCCTAAGTAATGGCAAAGGAAAAGCTCAAGATGTGTTGTTTGTAGATGGTCTGAAACATAATCTACTAAGTATCAGTCAAGTTTGTGACAAAGGATGTGAAGTTGTTTTTACTTCTAAAGACTGTAAAATAAAGGCTTTGAGTTCAGGACAACTGATTGCAAAAGGGATAAGAACAGAAAATAATGTCTATGTGTTAAAAGAAGAAAAAGAAGAATGTCACTTAAGAAAATATGATGAAAGTTGGTTGTGGCATAGGAGACTTGGTCACCTAAATTTTGATCACATAATCAAACTCGGAAACAATGGGGCAGTAAAAGATCTTCCGAAGATATCAAAGCCATATGACTTTGTTTGTAAACCCTGCCAGATAGGAAAGCTTACTCGCAGTCAGTTCAAATCTAAAAAAATTCCTTCAACAGAAAAACATCTCCAGTTAGTACATATGGATCTATGTGGACCATCAAGGAAAGAAGGTACAGGAAAAGAAAATTACTTTATGTTGATTATTGATGACTATTCTAGACTAACTTGGGTTGTCTTTTTGAAAGAAAAATCTGAAGCATTTGAAAAATTCAAACTTTTTAAGGCTTTGACTGAGAATCAAACAAGAAAATGATTAAAGGTAGTAAGGTCTGATAGAGAAGGAGAGTTTAGTTTAGGGAATTTCAAAGAGTTCTATTATAAACATGGGATCAAAAGAGAGTACACAATTCCAAGGACTCCACAACAAAATGGAGTTGTTGAGAGGCAGAATAGGTCAGTACAGCAAATGGAAAGATAAATGATGAATGAAAGGAACATACCTCAGACATATTGGGTGGAAGAAATTCATACAGTTGTTCATATCCTTAACAAATCTCATCTCAGGCCACACAATGACAAGACTCCTTATGAACTATGGTTTGGAAGACCTGCTTCAATCA